>JAJOZX010006112.1:157500-285873 GCA_023014485.1 Bathynomus jamesi
TTACTTTAATATAAGAAACATTTGAAAATACAGATTCTAAATAATCTTGTTTAAGAATTTTACGTGTGTTATCAAGAATTTTATTAAAAGATGAAATTGTACAGATAATTTTCGGACACACTGGAATTTCTAAAAAACTTGTCAAAACTTGATATCAGAAAAAACTTAATGAGATTCTCTGTAAAATGGGACAACACTGGAATTTCTACACTTCATGGTTGACTTTTAATAACAGCCAAAAATTGTACAGATAATTCTCGGACACCCTGTGTATGTATATATATATATATATATATATATATATATATATATATATATATATATATATATATAATTGTTCATTCTGAAGAAGAGTCAACTTAACGTGGAATCGGAACCACGACTCACCACAGGTGGGCGGAAATTACAAAGTCCTCGCTTGGACTCGATCACACGACCTTCCGATCAGCAGCCCAGCATCTTAACCAGTAGGCTACCCAGTGTACCCATTTATCTACCAATCATTTTTTTTTGTATCGAAGGACGAACAGCTTGGTAATCTCAGCGCCGTCTGCCATCGACGGGAATCGAACTGGGTCCGGTGGATTCGTAGTCAGCGATGCTAACCAATATGCTCTCTCTCTCACTCTCGCTCTTTCTCTATACAGGGTTGTTGTTGTTGTTGTTGTTGTTGTTTAGCCGATCAGCCCACCCTGATCGAGCAAGCCGGCGGCACGCAGGTAACCGATCGTCCTCTCCGGAGTGGACCAGAGGTTCAGCGCACTAGTGATGTTGTGTTGTGTTCGTTGTTGTGCTAGAGCGGTACAGTCTGTCATAATGTGTTCAATTGTTTGTGGTGTGTCCTGGCACAGGTGGCAGGTGTCGTCTATGGAGTTGTCTAGTCTGTGTTTATATGTCCGTAAGTTGGGGTGATGTCCACATCGGAATCGTACTAAGTTAACTCGATCCGATCTGCTCAGGCTGATCTCTGACCTGTTAATGGGTGGCGGCTTCGCACCTAGGACCGCATTCGGACCGAGTCGTGTCAGTGCTTTGTGGGTTAGGTGTGTGTGTATGTGTTTTCTGTACTGTGTGATGTCTGTGGGGCGTGGTATGGAATGGAGTATTTGGTTATAATGTCTCTCTGGTGTTACCTTAATGGTGCGAGGTGTTGGTGCATGATTGTACATGTAGTGGCAAGGGTGTTGTGGGTTAGTTGTCGCTGCTGCCATGAATTGTGTTCCCCTCATGTCTAAATGTTCCCTAACTTTTAGTATTTTTGTTTCTGTGTGCAGGTGTTCTATTGGTGTTGTTTGAGTGCATCCTGTAATGATACGAAGTGCGTTGTTTTGTATTGTTTGTAAGGTGTTTATGTGTGTGTTTGAGATAATGGGTGCCCAGCATGGGCTAGCATAGTCCATAACTGAGCGAATATATTGTTTGTATATGAGTGATGTTGTTTCCTGCTGGTGTCCAAAGTTTGTGCCTGTTAGTACCCTAAGCGTGTTAAGTCTTGACGTACATTTGTTTTTAATGTCCTGAATGTGGTTTGCAAAAGATAATGATGTGTTGCATGTGACACCAAGTATTTTGGTTCTGTGAGTGTGTGGAATGTTGATGTTGTTTAGTGTAAGCTGTGGAATTACCTGGTGTTCTTTTGTGTTGCTTGTAAGCAAGGTGATGGTTGATTTTGTGGGCGCTACTTTGAGTCTATTGTGTGTGAGCCAGTCTGGTATACTGTTTATGTATGTTTGTAGGTTATTTGTAGCGGTGTCGATGTTGTTGTGGGTGGATGTTAGAGTGATATCATCTGCATATGATGATAAGGTAAGCTTGTTATCTATGGGTGTTGGAATGTCATGCATGTATAAGTTGAAGAGTGTTGGTGAGAGAACAGAGCCTTGAGGGGCCCCGTTCGGAAAAAGCTTGTTTTTGGATAACTTGCCATTAAATGTGACATGTGAGTATCTTCCTGAGAGACAGTTGCTCAGCCACCTTTTAGTGTTATTGTGCATGTTTGTGTTGAGTGTTTTGTTTATGAGAGGGAAGCGTGGGATAGCATCAAATGCTTTACCAATGTCTATTGTTGCTAATAGTGTACGTTGAGTTGGTCGTCTGGAGGTGATGCCATCCATGATGTGCTGCCTGAGGTTAGTGAGTAATGTCGTGGTTGAGTGGTGAGGTCTGAATCCATGTTGAGTAGGCGATAGTGGAATGTATGGGTTGGTGATTTGTAAGATTAGTCTTTCTGTTACTTTGGAAGGTGGGCATAGTAAAGTAATGGGTCTATAGGAAGCTGGTTCTGTTGGATTTTTGTTTGGTTTGAGTAGTGTAATAATTTTACCTTGTTTCCATATGTCAGGAATAATACAGTGTTGGTATAAATATGTGCTGATATTCGTGAGAGCTAGTATTCCTTGTGGGCCCAAGTGTTTAAGGTGTATGTTAGATATGTTGTCTGGTCCAGTAGCCTTCGAATTCTTAATGTTTTTGATGATCTTGGTGGTCTGGTCTGTATTGAAGGGTGTAATGGTCGTGTCGAGTCTGTAGGTTTTCTTGTGTCTGGCTGTTTGTCTGTCTGCGTATTTCTGGTTGTTGTCTCTGTTTAAGTGACTTATCTTTGCGTAGTGATTAACTAGAATGTTAGCTTGTTGTGTGTATGTTGGGATATTATTTTGGCTGCGACAGATAGCCGCGTGTGAGGTGTGAATGCCGCTGTTAGAGTGGGTAATGCTGTTTATAGTCTTGTATAGCCTGGATGTATCTGTGGAGTGGTTTAGTGTTGTTATGAATTCTCTGAATGTTTCTGTTTGTTTTTCTTTGAGTTTGTTGTTTATTTCTGTGTTGAGCTGTTGTATCTGCTGTTTTATAGCTTCTGTGTGTGGTGTTTGTGTGTTATATTTGAGGTTGTTACGTTGTCTTATGAGGTGGGCTATTTCTCTAGTGTAATTTGGGTTGTATTTCCTAATGTTGCCCTTGGGTATGTATTTGTTTGCATTATTGATAATCTGATTAAATGTCTTGAGTGTTGTATCGATGTTTATGATGGGTGTGCTGTTTAATGTGGTGAATTGTTCCTTAGTCTGTATTTTGAACTGTTCCCAATCAGTTTTCTTGTAACTTCTGTAAGTGTGCCTAAGGCTTTTGGGGCAGAGTGTAGAATGTGTTGTAATGATGATGGGCAGGTGGTCTGATGACAGTTGTTTTTCTGTTCTCCATTGTGTATGTGTTGCTAGTGATGGGGAACAGAACGTTATTTCTGGGGAGGAGTTTGAGTATCCTGCTTGATGTGGTATGTGTGTATGTTCTTCTGTATTGTTAAGAATGAAGAGGCTGTTTAGTTGTGTGGCTATGTTGGCGCCTCTGGTGTTGTTTTGGTTGTGCAGGTACCAACTAGTGTCTTTGGCGTTGAAGTCTCCTCCTAAGATGACATTAGTGAGAGAGGCAAGATTGTGTAACTGTGGATTGTAATTGGCTGGCACCTGAGGTGAACTATCTGGTGGGATGTAAATGTTGATTAGTGTGGTGTTGTGTTTTGCGCGTGTTTTAATGTTAACTGCCTGTATACAGGGTGGTTTATAAATGTGTTTCATAAATCGCAGGGTGTATTCTTGAGACAAAAGTAAAGAAAGAAGACCATATAAACATAGGTCGAGAAACCTGTAGGTTTCGAGCAATGGCACGCGACAGATAAATGAAACTCCAAAATTTTTTTTACTTGTCGGCCAATATCTGCTACGTAGCGACTGACTGGAGATTCGTATATGCGTTTCCTTGAGCAGACTTTGCCAGTGCTACTTGAAGATGTGCCTCTCAGAATTCGACGACGAATGTGGTTCATGCATGATGGTGCACCAGCTTATTTAACGCCCGTTTAACGAGGGAATGTCTTGATGCTGTGTATCCTGACAGGTGACTAGGGCGATGGATAGGGTGTGGTCCTATTCCGTGGCCACCTCGGTCACCAGATTCAAATCATCTTGATTATTACTTATCGGGTCATTTAAAAAGCCTAATTTATGTTACAGAAGTCCGAGTACGTGATGAATTGTGGCAACAAGTTCGAGACAATTGCTAAACAATCCGCGATACTCCAGGAATTTTTTAATGTGTCAGACAATGACTGGTGCGACGTACTGCGATTCGAAATGAAATGGCAGAAAACAGACGTTGCCGTTCTCAAGCTTATCGAGAGTCGGTATCATCATTCATCAACTGTAGTGTTGGCCTATTCCAGCACTATCTCTGACTAGGATGGACTTGCCGTACCCCAACGAGCGACTGGAGAGTCTTTTCCCACCAAAAGGTCCTGAACTTGTTGTCACCCTCCCTCGCAGCCGCATTGGATCGCACGAAAACAACCGACAGGAAGACGATCTACATCATCGCAGAGACGCGCGGAGTCTCGAACACAACATTGGAGACCTAAACATTAACCGTTCTTCAATCCATCGCCACCGCTAACACTACCGTCGATTTTTCGCCAACACTCTAAAAGAGGAATTCACCGTCGATGTGCCGCTTTTAGTCCACTAGGATAGCAAGTTGTTGTACAGCCTGACGGGGAAGAACCGTCGACCGCCTTCCTATGCTTGTGTCGGGCTTTAGCATCAGTCAGTTCCTCTAGGTCGCGAAGACAAGTGGGTCCGGGAAGGATAACGCGAAGGCGGTCGTAATGGCATTGAAGGAGTGGGGTCTGCGGGAGCGAGTGGTTGGTTTGGTGTTTGATAGTACTTCCTCCAACACTGGCTGCCACTCAGGGGTATGCGTTCTCATGGAACAAAAGCTGGAGAGGGTTCTACTGCATTCTGGCTGACGCCACCGTAACCTCGAGCTCATCTTCGGGGCCTCGCTCACAACCTGCCTTGGCAGAACGTCTGGCCCAGAGTTCTTCTCTTCAAGCGCTTCCTCCAGAGATAGAAGGACTTGCTTACCAAGAATACCAACACTCTTGATGGAGTTTATTGAAGAGGACCCGCAAGCCTGCGAGACCCGCGACGACTTTAAGAAGGCCATGAAGGTCGTCAACGACAATGCTGAGCGTGGAATGGCGCCGATCCAGGAGTACAACCGGCAACCGGCACTTGACGCAAGATGAAGACAAGCTGCAGATCCTGTTGCAAGTTGCCTCGAATCACCTGCCGCCCGTACCCTGATTGCCGGAAGTCGACGCTGACCAGGCGACAATGAGTGGCTGGCAACCATGATACCCCCGCCTTTTAGTGGCTAATACTTACCATCGGGTGAGGGGGACCTGTTGGATGCTAGCGATTTGATTGAAAATAAACAACGAAAGGTCGCTACAAGTCTGGCAGCGTTAGCAATACATACCTGCCATAAATGCTATTATGGTGTAACTTTGATACCATTGAGCAACTTCTAAATATTAGTGGATTCCAAAGAAATTTTTCACATGTGGTTTTTACATCATACGGGACAATTTTGGGGGGTTTGATATTTAAAATTCAGGAAAACGATTTTCACCCTTATAGCTAAGGGTCACCCTAATATATATATAGGGTATATATATATATATATATATATATATATATATATCGGGTCAGCAAAAAAAAAGAGTGACCTTTTAAATCCTTCATATCTCGGCAAATATGGTACATGAAATTTTAATATGTTAGTACTAAGTAATTTTAGGGTTTGTAAGCCATGTTTTAGCATTTTAGCTGAGAAATTGGATTTATGGCGAATATTCCAGAAAAATCTTGCTAATCATAGGTTCAAGTTGATAATTAAAGCGATTTTAATTAACGTAAGCCAACTTAAATTTTTTCTTCTTTTTCAGGTATTAGGTCACAGCCCTATTTATAAAATGCCATTTACTTCAGAGGACCAAGTTCTTATAAAACACTATAGGCTTGAAAAACATTATGGACGAAAGAGATTATTGTTAGAGTTTCCAAACAAAGGATGGACTGCAGGAGGTTTGGACAAGCTTCTCAAGAAAATCGATAAAACAGGAGATATCAAAAGAATACCAGGTAGCGGTAGACCAAAAACAGCTCGGACTTAAGAGAATATAAGGATTGTAGAAAAAAGAATACTCAGTCAGGAGGACCGATCTGGAACGCATATGGCACCAGCAAGAATATCACTTGAGCTGGGAATATCTCGGAACAGTGTTAGGAATATCATCAAGAAGGACCTTAAAATGAAACCATTCAAGCGAATGTCTGGTCAAAAATTGGGTCAAGAATTTGAACAGAAACGATTGGAACGTGCAACTCGACTGCTACGGCGTGTAAGTGCCGACAAAGTTAATAAAACTTTCTTCATAGCCGAGAAACGGTTCACTTTTGAGCCACCAAGAAACAGTCAAAATAACAGAGTTTATTCGACAGCCCGCTACAAGAAAGAAATACCAGACAGCAATCTTTTTGCAACCAAGAACCACTTCTCTGCTAAGATCATGGTTTCTGTTGGAATATCGAAGCTTGGAAAGACATCGATCCACTTCATTGAATCTGGCACTAAAGTAACAGCTGAATACTATCGCAATACTTTGTTAAACAACATACTGCCAGAAATGCGAAGGTTAGAAAATGGTGGATATTTTCTTTTCCAGCAAGATGAAGCCACATCTCATACTGCGCGTAAGACTGTGAAATATCTGAAAAGCAATGTTACAGATTTTCTTGAACTAGAAATTTGTCCACCAAACAGCCGTGATTTAAATCCTGTCGATTACGGCATTTGGGAAAATTTGTCACAGAGAATTTATCGGGTCAAAGTAAGAAATGTCGCTCATTTACGAGAGCTGCTTCTGGAAAAATGGGATGAACTACCACAAGAACAAATCAATAAAGCCATAGATGAGTTCCGTCCTAGACTGAAAAAGTTTGTATAAGTTCGTGGTAAACATATCGAGCATTTTTTTTAAAATCAAGGTTGCACCATATGTGAGTACTTTGCAACTTTTTATCTGCACATACAATGCAGTAGTAGGGTAAATGGAGAATTTCCAGTGGTATAAATAAATGTTCAATAAATCCGTAATTTTCATTAGTTTTCTTTGAAATTCGCTCACCTTATAGAAAAATTACTTAGTTGTAGAGTGTGAAAACAATATTGAAATCTGATCATAACTTTGGATTTTACAGCCAAAGATCGAGGTCTCTTTTTTTTTTTTGCCCACCCGAGATATATATATATAATGAATAAAACCACGAAGGAAAGGAAACACAGAGTGGTGCTCAAGCGCTTTCGTCTAATGACATCCTCAGGAACACTAAAGTACATAAAGTGTTCAAGACTATATATAGGTTACAACAACAAAAAAAAGAAGTATATATATATATATATATTATATATATATATATATATATTATATATATATATATAGAAATAAGAAATTGTGGGAGGAGCATACACATTTGTAAGGAAAACTCCCAATTTTAGCACTTTGCTCGAATTCAACACAAGCTCAGTATTTATATTTATATGGAGTTCTTCGAAATTACTTACATTCCGAGAATCCTGGGGGTTGGCATCCCATGGTTGCGGTGCGTCGACGATATTTTGTCCCTTCCATTAAGTTTACTTTTGAAGTGGAACAAGACAACTCAATCCCGCTTTTGGATGTGCGTGTACATAGCGAAAGCACAGGTTTTAAGTTTAGTATCTATCGGAAAATAACAAACAATTTGTCCTACGTACACTTTTACTCTGGACATGACACCCCCATTAAGAAGGCCATATTTTCCTCAATGTTTCTCCCCGCTCTTAGGATCGCCAGTCCGGAATACATCGATGCCGAATTAGAAAAAATCAACGGTATTGGAAGTGATCTGTGCTACCCACCTGCGTTTCTGGAATCTTGTCTTAATAAGGCAAAACGAACCTTCTATCGTGTGAATAATAACTCTCGCACTTTGTCAAAGAATATTTTAGTACTTCCATTTTTCACGGGCTTTTTAGGCATTGCCAATGTACTTAAACTTTTGGATATTAATTTAGTATTTTCATATAACAATATTGTGAAAAATATCATAGTAAAAAATAGCCCTACCAATAATTCAGACATTATCTATAAAATTGGTTGTAAACAATGTGATTCCTTTTACATAGGTCAGACGGGAAAGGATTTGCACACGCGTGTAAAACAGCATCAATATTCCGTTAGAACGGGACAGTCATCCAGTGTTCTTTTTGTCCATTTGTCAGAATTATCCCATTGTATTGATTGGAATAATGCTTCAGGTTTGTTTCATTCTAGCAACATTATTAATAGAAATATTCTTGAGTCTGCTGTTATTCAAATTTCAAATAACTTTAACATGAGGAAAGGTCTCTTCCAACTCGATCCCGTTGTTTTGAATTCGTTCAGAAGGGATTTAAACAAGAAGGGCAGAGTGCTAAATCTTTGGTAATTCTTCCCTTATAAATTTGTATGCTCCTCTTACAATTTTTATTTTTATTTTTATTTATTTATCAATTAATTTTTATTTTTATTTCTTTATTTTTATTTTTTATGACATATATATTATTTAAGCATTACCCATAAAATAGGTTGTAAATAATCCAATTGAGCTTGAATCTGTATGCTCCTCTTACAATTTTTATATTTTTCATTTTATTTTTATTTCATTTCTTTAATTGTTCTTCTATTTTTATATAATTTTTGTGACCTATATATCATTTAGGTATTATCTATAAAACTGGTTATAAACTATTCATTTGAGCTTGTGTTGAATTCGAGCAAAGTGCTAAAATTGGGAGTTTTCCTTACAAATGTGTATGCTTCTCCCACAATTTCTTATTTCTATATTATTATATATACACTTTTTTTGTTGTAATCTATATATAGTCTTGAACTCTTTATGTACTTTAGTGTTCCTGAGGATGTCATTAGACGAAAGCGCTTGAACACCACTCTGTGTTTCCTTTCCTTCGTGGTTTTATTCATTATAAATATTTTTCACGTGTTACTTTCGTGAAATAATTTATTTATATATATATATATATATATATATGGAGAGAGAGAGAGAGAGAGAGAGAGAGAGAGAGTCTGGTCGCACACAGGATCGTTTTGTGATTCACGACTCACGACTTGGGTCGTGAGGACCCAAGTCGCGTGTGATTTTACATTGACAGAATGGGAGTCCCGCACAATGCAGCGACCGCGACGCGATTCCCAGAATCATGTTCAATGTTCCATTTTTAGATTTGGTTTTTCATATTTTTTTCTTATTATCGGGCCAAATTGGTTTGCAACTCTGAATAGTGAAGGAGTTTATCTGTACTTAAAATATATCCTTAAATTTTAATATACGTTAGTAGTATGGGCGTAAAAGGAGAGAATGCAATGCAATTGCAAATGTTCATCAGTGTTGTAAGAGTGCCACTACCCCTGTCACCAGTGCCAGTGCCAACCCCTCGTTACAAGGCACCCCCACAAAGGGGGAGGAGATTGTTGCAAGAGCAACAAGGGTTATGCGACTTGGAGGCGGTGTTATCCCCCAAGAGAAAGAGAGAGAAGAAGGAGAGAGAAGAAGGGAGGTGTTCGCCTGGCAGGAGCCAAGCGCATATTACGACTTCAGCCGAGCGGCCGTTGTCTTATAGGCCCCTAATCAGCCAGTCGGCTTAATCAGCCAGTGCCTCCAGGCACTATCAGCCAGTTGGTACAGTGTATACTTCGTTTTGGCACGTACACACCCATTTATACGCCCATAAAATATTACGCACGCACGATTATATGCTTCGGGCTCGAGACCCGGCGGCAGCGCGTCCTTCCACGGTTGGTAGCCAGGGTAACCTAATGATCCGTGTTAAACTGTAGGTCTAAGGTGGAGTGTAGGCGGGTTCGAGACCCGGTGGCGGCGGCGCGTCCTTCCACGGTTGGTAGCCAGGGTAACCTAATGATCCGTGTTAAACTGTAGGTCTAAGGTGGAGTGTAAACATCCTTTCACGAATGGTAGATAAAGGGGTAACCAGTCTCCCTCTCTCTCGCTCTCTCCCTCTCGCCCTCTCTCCCTCTCGCTCTTTCCCTCGCGCTCTTTCCCTCGCGCTCTCTTTTATATATACACACACACAGACACACACATCCCGTTAAAAAGTAGGTCTAGGGTGGGGTGAAAAGATTGGTAGTCGTCAGAATGAACAATTCTGGCGGAAGCAATCGAAGGGTTAACCAAAGAAAGCCTATATATGTACAGTTCCGGAAAAAAGTTAATCTAAAAAATTCTGAAAACTATAAAAAAATTAGTACAAGAGGTGTACGCAAAATTTATAATTAACAATCATGTTATATTGTATTAATTAACTCAGCCTTTCCCAAGTCTGATAATTATTCTTTTAAATTATTTTATATCAATATAAAACCCGCTGATAAGTGAGTGGCGATTCGGGAACAATTTCTAAATAAAAGATAAAGGATCATAAAAATTTTATTAGAAGGAATTTTATTATTAGTAAACTTACAATTAATTCGATAATTAATTGTCATAGGGATCAACCTGATCGCCATTTACACGAACAGCAAGCTGTATGCGTCTCCATGTCCTGTCTGACATTTTTTGTAAAAGTTCTTTATCCTCATTGATGTCACTTAACACAACTTCTGCGATTTTTGTCAGATCAGATTCACTTTGATTTTCACGGCCATTAATCTGCATCTTGAGGATTCCCCAGAGGGTATTATCTGGGGTAGTCAAGTCCGGACTCCGCGGAGGCCAAGGTACAGGACCATACTTTCCGATCCATCTGCCAGGAAAATTTCTGTCTAGGAACTCACGCGCAGCGAAAGCGGTGTGGACTGGAGCACCATCTTGCTGAAAAATAGGGTTGCGAATATTCGTATTTCTTAAAGCGGGTAGAAATCTGTTCTCCAACATGTCGATATAACTTCCTGAAGTAATTCGACCAGTGCACACAAATGGAACAATTAAACAATGCGCTGATATTGCACACCATATCATGATTCGAGGGGGATACTGTTTTACTTGATCATAATAATGAGGATTTTCTTTCGACCAAAAAAACGAAAATTTGCTTTTGCCATCGCCATAAAGGGCACATTCATCACTGAAGAACGTACGATCTCTCTCGGCTTTACTTGGAAAAGCTTCAAAAATTTGTTGACAAGCATTAACTCTGACAATTTTATCTTATGGCGATAAAAACTGAACGGAGGTTGGGCGGAAAGCTTTAAAATGCAAGTCTTTTTTCATCAAATCATGCAGTGTTGATTTCGGAACATTTAATGCAGATGCACGCCTACGAATACTTTTGGTTGGCGATTGTCGAATTGACACTTGAACATCATCTTCCAATCTTGCTCTTGCTTTGGGGCGATCACGGCGTTTTTTATCAACTATCATCCCAGTTGTGAATAATTTGTGTTCCCATTTTCTAATAATTTCGCCCTTTGGCGGCACATCATTAAATCTTTGTTCAAACCTTTCGCGTACTACCTTCATGCAATGCTTGGTTTTTCCAGATTCATGCCACCATGTTGCTGCTAATATCCGTGCTTCATATGTGTAGGGACTTTGATCACAAATTTTATCAACACGTGCGTCTACCTCAGCCATTGCAACGCCAATAATTAGAAATAATAAAAATAAAACAATGAAAAACCAGAACAAACAGAAATAAACATGAATTACTGCAAAATTAAAAATACGCTTGTATAGGAGATATTCCGCGCAAGACGAGAGAGAGAGAACGAAACAAATGAAAAAATGAGGTAACCACCCGTCGTTCTTTACGTTAATTATACTGCGTGTTTGCAGTTCAATGTATATAATGTTACGGCATGCGGGAGGTGCCCACTTGGGGCATTGGTTTCTGCGAGTATGTAGAAGAATTACGGCATTTGGAAGTATGGAAAACTGATGAGTGGGTAGTTGGGAGGTAACGAAAATGGTTCACTGAGTAGGTAGGTAGTTAATCTAACAATTATTAAATTCCTTTTATGTCAATAACTGGGTGGATGAAACCAATTGGTTGCTCACCAGAGTTATTCTCCACACTAGTATTTATATACTGTGTGACAAGAGCGTGCTCGGTAATAGATATACATTACCGATCAACCAACCGAGGGAAAAACCAAGACGACGCTGGTGGAAAAAGCCCCGCTAAAAGGAGAACAAAGGAGAACGAAAAGAAGAACGGGGCGAGAGGACGTAACGAGAGAAGGGTCAACAAGAGACAAGAAAATAAGATCCCCACCAGCAAGTACGCTCTCGACAATTATACAGGAAGGAGAAAAGAGACTCTCTAATAACTAGCAGTAAGTGACTAATTGTGTTTTTAGCCCAGTTGGATCTTCTAACTTCTAACTTAGAAGACTCATTAAATTAAGCTGGGTCAGACAACTTAGGCCTACGCTGTGGCCTAAGACCCAGCATCAACTCATAGCTTAACAAAGGTGAAGGTAGATTGCCCTAACCTAGTTTGGTGAGGAATCCTACTGTGGACCTCAATTTATCTGCCCGCTCTGGACCATTTCCGGAATCTCTAGGCTGACCCCTACAGGGCTAGACTTAATCTACTCTATAGTTAGACTGGAGATATAAGGGGTGGGTTAATTGTGGACCAATTCATACAGAGCATTTTTCACATTGGTGGTCCGTGTGTGGGGAATTTACAAACCTTAACCTTACTTAACAAAAATTGCAGAATTAGGCTAAATGGTCTAGCCTAAGCCTAACCTAAGCCTAATTAGGTCTACAACCTAGGGCCTAACTAGGAAACATTTACATTTAAGGAGTCTCATTCTCTTATAAGCTTAGACCTGAGTGACACATAAGTACTTGGGGCGGATTAAACCAAATTTAAACTTGACTGTTTTGTCTGTGCTCTCTCTTCTCTGGTAATTTCTTCTTGTCCTCTATTTCATTACGATCCCCAGTTAAACAATTTTGACTTAGACATGGACAGTGCGGAATTGAAAAAGTTAAAAAAGAAAAGGGGGGCAAAGTTGGGAGCTGTTACAAAGGCCAAGAACACTTTTAACAATATTACACAACCAGGTAAGGAAGATTTAGAGTGTGTAATTCTTAAATTGGAAACTAAAAAGGAGGAAATAATAGCCATTGATGAGAGTATTTCAGAGTTAGTTGAATCCGAAATGGCTGAAGAACAATTGATAGACCTTTACGCTGATAATGATGTTCAGGTAATCTCAATTGAACAGCAAATAAGGAGACTACGGTCTCGTTTGACTGACTTAACACCAAATAAACCTAATTCTGATTTTAATCAAAGTAGAGCTAACCTTCAACAAAATTTAAGTGGCATGCTAAATCCTGAGTCACAAGAATTGAGGGCTCAGTTACCCATTTTGCTAGTACCAACATTTGAAGGGGACACGGTACAATTCCCATCTTTCATTGACAAATTTGAGAGTTTAATAGGTAATAAACCTTATATTTCAACTGTTGATAAGTTTAGCTACTTAACTAGTTTCCTTAAAGGCCCAGCCTATAACCTGATAGCCTATTTACCAGCCGTAGGGAATTCATATGAAGTAGCTATTGATCTCTTAAAACGTAATTACATTAATAAAGATGAGATTGTATATGAATTATCTCAACAAATTTTTGATTTTGCACCCATAAAAGATAACCATAGTGATATGGAAAATTTTTATACAAAATTAGAAGCTATTATAGGACAACTGGTTAGCAATGAGATAGATATTAAAGCTTCATCTTGGATTATACAAGGCATAGTTCTTAGGTGCCTTCCTTTGAGGGTTAAAGATATTTTAGTTCTAAAGATGGGAGAAAATTATCCTAATCTTGAAGATATCAGAAAACTGTAGAATCAAATGTGACCAACTGTAATACACGAACACCTACATTACAGAACTTTAATGTAACTGCTGCCTCAACTTACACACTACATTGCAAATTTTGTGCAAGTAATGAACACAGTAGTACTGGGTGTGACAAATATTCAGACTTTAACCAAAGAGCTAAAAGATGTGAACAGTTGAACCTATGTAAAAAGTGTACTGGCCAGGGACATTATAAGAAAGACTGTAAATCTAGGTTAAGATTCAAGTGTAAGTTTTGTAAAAGTTTACGACATGTCTCATCAATGTGTGATTCACCAAAGTGTCCAAACAATAGTACTCAAACTCAAAAGATACCTCCACCAAACAAAGGTAATCAAGAAAATGCCACTTTCATGGGACATTCTTTGTTCAAACAACGTAACAAAAAACACTGAGATTCTTTTACCAACTATTACTTTGGACTTAGTGAATAGTGAGGGTAGCACCACTCCAGTGAGATGTCTTATAGACTGTTGTTCTCAACAAACATTTGTTTCGCAAAATGTAGTTAATAAATTGGGTTTGACACCAAACCCGAATGAACAAAACCTCAATATTGCATCCTTTGTTAAGGATAACTCGGACAAAAATAGCTATAAGACAATTGACCTGGAACTACATTTAGAAAATAAATTAGAGAAAATTGAAGCAGTTATTATTTCTAAAGTAGGACAAAACAAACTGGTTATACCCAAACTAGAACAAACCATAAATCATTTGGGAAAACACTACAAAATAGCTGATAGACATATCACTAACAACACAGTAGCTAACATTTAAATGTTAATAGTGGCAGATTATATTAATCTTATTCATAAGGGCATAGTAGAGATAGGTAATGTTATAGCTATTCAGACTCCATCAGGGATAGCCCCTTTGGGTGACCTATCCAAATACAACCTAGACCTAAACCAAAACAGTTCATGACTAACAAATACTATGTGCCTCAACTCAGTCCTACATAACACCTGTAAGAATAGCAACACTTTGAATAATATTATCTCAACTGAGAACATTAATTCATCACTATCAAATGAAACTCTGGATGAGGCAATTCAAACTTTATGGTTGCTAGAATCTGTGGGTATACATGACACAAATCAAACTTCAGAAGATCAGTTAATGGTAGAAAGATTTGAAGACACCATTCAGTGCAAAGACAATAGTTATTTTATTGAGTTACCTTGGAAAATAAATTGTCCAACTTTAAGAGACAATCTCAAAGTAGCTAAAGGACATTTATATAAAGTAATGAAAAAACTCAAACAAGATAACAATATTCAAATATATAATGATGTCTTCAAAGAACAGCTACAGAAAGGCTTCATTGAAGAAGTAACAAATAACCCTTTTAAAAAAGATGGTTGTCATTATTTAACCCACAGGGGGTTTATCGACAAGATGCCCCAACAACAAAACTCAGAGTAGTATATAACTGTAGCCTCAAAGACAGTGATAAACACAGTTTGAATGATTGCCTGATTGAGGGTCCTAATCTCATTTCTGACCTTGTGAAGATCTTACTGAGGTTCGGTTAGATAAATATGCCGTACAAAGTGACATTTCAAAGGCATTTTTGAGAATAAATCTTAAAAATGAATATGCTAAGAACCAACTTAGGTTCTTATGGTTCAAGGATCCATTTGATTTGAATAAAGGGTTCTTAATCTATAGATTTAATGTTGTGTTGTTTGGAGCCAATTGCTCACCTAGCCTATTAGCATTGACAATTGGACATCATTTGAACCAGTTTAATAACTCTTTAACATTGAACTTCCTTAAGGAACATTTTTACGTAGACAATCTAATAGGCTCAACAACAACAAAATCTGAATTATCTGAAGTCTATGAACACTCTCAAAACATTATGCAACAAGGTAACTTTGAACTTAGAGAGTGGATTTCAAATGATGAGGATTTAAACAAAAAGATTTTAAAGGATAATAATGGTCTTACTGAGCCATCAGACAGTTGAAACTTTAGGTATGAACTGGTATTTGGATGCAACTTCTAACAGTCATGATTCAATCTGTACTAAAGGTTTTAAACTTGATGAGGAAGCAAATACTAAAAGACAAATATTATCAGAGGCTTCCAAAATTTTTGATCCTATGGGTCTATTCCTGCCTTCAACAATAAAATCAAAGATTCTCCTCCAAGAAATTTGGAGGACAAATGTTGGGTGGGATGATCCAATAACAAATGAAAATCAAAAATCTTGGAAGAAGTTAGCTGCTGATTTAACAAAAGTGCAGAACATTAAAATTCAAAGGTGCTGTGGGTTTAGGGATAAGCCCCAGAGACTTCATGTGTTTGCTGATGCAAGCACACAAGCTTATGGGTGCTGTGCGTATCTTGTAAGTCCTACAGAAAGTCATCTAATTTATGCAAAAGGGAAAGTTGCACCTCTCAAACCTACCCGAACCATACCTCAATTGGAACTATTGGCTGCTGCATTAGCCATTAAAACCATTTCATTGCTTAAGGATGCTTATCATGATGTGAACATAACTGATATCCACATCTGGCTTGACAGTCAGATTTGTCTTGCCTGGATACGGAATGATAGCATTAATAGTAAGAATATCTTTGTAAGAAATAGGCTAAAAGAAATAGCTGAAGCTAATGAAAGCCTACAAGTAAACTTTCACTATGTTCCAACTAAACAAAATCCAGCAGACTTTCTGACCAGAGGTTTATCCTACAAGTTGTTGAAGTCAAACAAAACTTGGTTTATGGGACCTAAGTGGCTCTGTAATACAGACCAATGGCCTGTGGAACAAGTTAACTTGACATTAAATTTAATCTTTTCAAATGAAAAGGTTGAACCAATCACTAATTATGAAATTTATTCTGATTTCAACAAACTTGTCAGGGTTACAGCCTACTGTTTGAGGTTTGCTCACAACTGTTTAACTACAATTAACAAACAGCTAAATAAAAACAATCATAATTATACAGAAGTTGCAACCAAATACTGGATAGGCCATGCACAACAAAAAGAGTACAATAAAGAGTTAGAATTCTTGACTAATGGGAAACAAACAAAAGAACCTGTACCATCAGTAGTTGTGGATCTAAACTTGTTCAGAGATGAGGAAGGCCTTCTAAGGTGTAAAGGGAGATTAGACAAATCAAAACTGTCATACAAAAGCAAACATCCAATCCTTTTACCTAGATTTAGCTATTTGACAACATTAATCATAAAAAAAAACACACAATGATGTATATCATATGGGGGTACCACAGACACTAACTACATTAAGAAAAACTTATTGGATACCCAAGGGAAGGATCACTGTTAAAACAGTCCTGAGTGAGTGTGTCACATGTAGGCATATTCATGCTAGGCCCTATAGGAAACCAAATCCTCCTGCTTTGCCAGAGGAGAGAGTTACTCTCAACAGACCCTTTGAGACTCTAGGCATTGACTATACAGGAGCATTGACTGTAGGGGTGGTTGACACTGAACAAAAAATGTACATTGTACTGTTTACATGTGCTGCCTCACGAGCTGTTTATCTGGATGTTGTGGAGGACCTTACAGCAGAATCTTTTGTTGCTGTCTTTAAGAGATTCTGTGCACGACATTCAGTACCCAAGACAGTTTGGACTGACAATGCTACATATTTCAAGGCTGGTGAACAAGTCATCCACTACTTGTTAAGCGATGAACTCACACAATTATATATAAAAAATTCAAACATAAAGTGGAAGTATATTCCGGTTGCCTCTTCTTGGTATGGTTCTATCTGGGAGAGGAATATACAAACAGTAAATAATTGCTTGAAGAAAGCAATTGGTAAAAAACAGATACACTTATTTGAGTTGTTCACTCTCCTGGCTGAGATTGAGAACATCATCAACAATAGACCACTCACTTATGTGAGTGACAACATTAATGACCCGGAACCATTAACTCCAAATCATTTGATTCGGAGAGAACAAGTTAGTCTCCTACCGGACTACAATATAGACTCTTCAGAAGACCCAAACTGGACTCAACGACACGATGAACTCCAGACTAAGTTACAACACTTAACTAGAGTTAAAGCTCATTTTATTAAACAGTGGAAAACTGAGTACTTGATGGTCTAAGGGAGAGACATAAACAATGACTAAGAAGGATTGGTCTGACACAATTAAGGTAGGGGACCTTGTTCTCATACATGACAGTACTCCAAGACAATACTGGCCTCTGGCTAGAGTTTCAGAACTCAGACCAGGGCAGACGGGGTAACAAGAGTGGTCAAATTAAGGACTTCAACGGGTGACACAACAAGAGACATTCTCTTTTGTACCCTTTAGAGTCTGGACCCAAAACAATGGACTTTGGAGAACCTTCTCCACTGACAGTAACAACTGGAGACACTGAACTTCCAGTAACTATTCCTTTGACAGTAGGAGTGGTAACGCATCCTACTACAACATTGACAGACACAAGACCTCAGCGACAAACAGCATTAAAGGCGCGACTATTTTTACAACAAAAAATAGATGCTGGGGAATTGTAATTTTATCTTCTAACTTTCACTTTTTCTTTTCTTATGGTAAAGACCATAGACAGTTTCATCCTATGGATGTATATTTTCTCTTCTAATTAAATGCTACACCTTCTCCATGAGAAGGTGAGGATAGGCACTGTTAATCAGATTAACAGGCATTTACAGTCAAATAGTTAGCTAGTCTACACTCAGACATAAAAATTGGTGACAATGACACCAAAATTTTTATCTCCCGGGGCCCCCAGTATATGGAAAACTGATGAGTGGGTAGTTGAGAGGTAACGAAAATGGTTCACTTAGTAGGTAGGTAGTTAATCTAACAATTATTAAATTCCTTTTATGTCAATAACTGGGTGGATGAAACCAATTGGTTGCTCACCAGAGTTATTCTCCACACTAGTATTTATATACTGTGTGACAAGAGCGTGCTCGGTAATAGATATACATTACCGATCAACCAACCGAGGGGAAAACCAAGACGACGCTGGTGGAAAAAGCCCCGCTAAAAGGAGAACAAAGGAGAACGAAAACGAAGAACGGGGCGAGAGGACGTAACGAGAGAAGGGACAAGAGACAAGAAAATAAGATCCCCACCAGCAAGTACGCTCTCGACAATTATACAGGAAGGAGAAAAGAGACTCTCTAATAACTAGCAGTAAGTGACTAATTGTGTTTTTAGCCCAGTTGGATCTTCTAACTTCTAACTTAGAAGACTCATTAAATTAAGCTGGGTCAGACAACTTAGGCCTACGCTGTGGCCTAAGACCCAGCATCAACTCATAGCTTAACAAAGGTGAAGGTAGATTGCCCTAACCTAGTTTGGTGAGGAATCCAAGTGTGGACCTCAATTTATCTGCCCGCTCTGGACCATTTCCGGAATCTGTAGGCCGACCCCTACAGGGCTAGACTTAATCTACTCTATAGTTAGACTGGAGATATAAGGGGTGGGTTAATTGTGGACCAATTCATACAGAGCATTTTTCACAGAAGAGTGAGGCCCATGGTGTAATGGTTATCGCATCTGACCGGCAATCGGAAGATCCCGGGTTCGATTCCCGGGTGGTTACCTCATTTTTTCATTTGTTTCGTTCTCTCTCTCGTCTTGCGCGGAATATCTCCTATACAAGCGTCGTTCTTTACGTTAATTATACTGCGTGTTTGCAGTTAAATGTATATAATGTTACGGCATGCGGGAGGTGCCCACTTGGGGCATTGGTTTCTGCGAGTATGTAGAAGAATTACGGCATTGGAAGAGTGAGGCCCATGGTGTAATGGTTATCGCATCTGACCGGCAATCGGAAGATCCCGGGTTCGATTCCCGGGTGGTTACCTCATTTTTCTTTTGTTTCGTTCTCTCTCTCTCGTCTTGCGCGGAATATCTCCTATACAAGCGTCGTTCTTTACGTTAATTATACTGCGTGTTTGCAGTTAAATGTATATACAGTATATATATATATATTTATCTAATTCTTTATTGCCGTTTCTCTGGTTTCTAAGATTCGAGAAAAGGCATACACCTTTAAATTATATGACTCAGCATCGGATCATTAATTATACGAACCATGAGGAGGTCGAGTTTTAAATAGCGAAAATTAAACGAGTCTTTGTGAAAAGTAGAGGTGATATTTTTTTAGAAACCATTTCCAGTTCCAGACGATTTAATTTACAGGGGATAATAAATTTTACGAAGCTAATTTAGAGGGGCACCATAATTCGCTCCATTTTCACCCACACGTGTCTTTAATTTCCTCTGAAAAGTCACATGATGAGGAGTAGATTATTTTCTTAAATTTATTTATTGTATCGTATAAGAATTCCACGATACAATAAACTTTTACAGTGGTTTTCTTCATGGATAATTTAATCTGAAATTACCTTCCGCTTTTATATTTCAAGATAGGGCACCATAAACCGATTCACAAACCATCCTCATCTAACTCTCTCTCTCTCTCACACACACACACACACACACACACACTCAAATCGTTTCTCTCTCTCTACGAATGGGAATATCTGACACGCCCCAGGTTTCACGGGGCAACCAATCACAGCCCTGTGGGCGGAGCCCAGGATAGGAAGTTCGCGAATCATGTGTTGTGGGTTGGTCACAAGCCTCCTTTATAAAAGGTTTTTTCGCTTAGTATTTTTCAAATATACACTATGAGTCAGTTATCGCTCTACAATTCTCCCGATTTGTTTGAAGATCAAATTTTTTACCCATCAGCTGCGCTCGATCTTTTCAACGCGGTGGAACAGAATGAACTTCTCTCAACACAAGTTGTTTCAGAAATTCGTGACAGCGGGAACGAATTTCCCGGTAACGACTTAGAGATGTAAGTAGTTAATATGTGATTATACATATTGCAGTTCATTCCGTGTTAATTAACTTATAAGTGCCATAATATTGTTTCGAAAACTAGTTTGTGTTTATTCCCGGTCTATATATGATGTTTCAACTGGTGTTAACTTATAAAAAGCCGTAATAAAACGAAGTGAAAAATATTTTTAATTATTCTCTGCCTCCTTCGTGATTATTTCGGGCATATATATATATATATATAAATGGTGTGTTTTTATTTGCCCATTTCTTGTACAGGTAGGATTTTAGAAATATTAAAAACTATTAAGATTTGTCTGCGGATTCGAGACCCGTTGCAGGCAGACGGAGCATAGACACCCAGCTAATCTTACTTATGACCTGTAAATTAGCGTACATGCTTTTAATTATTCTCTGAGATGTCTTAAACACCCAGCTAATCCCTTTTAAGCTGTAAATTATTGCACTGGCTATTATTATGCTGTTTTCCTTCGTGGTATTTCGGCATAATATATATAATATATATATATATTATATATATATATGGGATAAAATCAGAATGGTTCCCTGAGTTTTATGAACACACAGACCGTGCATGGAACAAGGAACTCTTCTGGGATAATTAAATCCACTATAGTCCGAATAAGTAATGGTAAATGACAAATACCATAGTTTTTTTTCATGATGCTAGCCGACGTGGGCAACGGGCCACTCGCAAAGAGGTCCCATAAATATAGCTTCCTCACCAGCTATCTGCAAAGCAGACAGGATCCAGCTTGGGACATGGATATAGGGTTTAAAGCAGCCTAGCCCTGCTACATTTAGAACCTCAATATAAGCAAAGACTCGCTGTCTTCACGTCAGATTGAATACAATTCGGACTATAGTGGATTTAATTTATCCGAGAAGAGTCCTTGTTCCATGCACGGTCTGTGTGTATCATAAAAAACTCAGGGAACCATTCTGAGTTCATTCCCATCTTGAAACGGACATGTTATGTGCCTTGAAAAGTGGACGCTCAATTCTGCCAGTTGAGGTTTAAGTTTTGGTTTTTGGCTAAAATATAATAGTTACCCTTTTTCTGATGTATTCAATCTGACGTGAAGACAGCGAGTCTTTTGCTTATATTGAGGTTCTAAATGTAGAAGGGCTAGGCTGCTTTAAACCCTAGATCCATGTCCCAAAGCTGGATCCTGTCTGCTTTGCAGATAGCTGGTGAGGGAAGCTATATTTATGGGACCTATTTGCGAGTGGCCCGTTGCCCACGTCGGGCTAGCATCATGAAAAAGAAAAACTATGGTATTTGTCATTTACCATTACTTATTCGGACTATAGTGGATTTAATTATCCCAGAAGAGTTCCTTGTTCCATGCACGGTCTGTGTGTATCATATATATATATATATATATACACACACATATATAACCTTTGGTTAGCTTCCGCCCGAATTGTTCATTCTGACGAAGGTCAAGCTTTTCACTCCACCTTAGACCTACAGTTTAACGTGGAATCCGAACCACGCCCCACCAGCAGCCCAGCGTCTTAACCACTAGGCCACCCAGGGTACCCATTTATCTACCAACCACTTTCTCTATTGTGTGGAAGGATGAACAGATGGTTTTTGCTACGTGCCGGCTGCCGTCACCGGGTCTCGAACCCGGGGCCGATAGATGCGTAGTCAGCGACGCTAACCACTACACCGCCGAGGCCCCATATATATATATATATATATATGGTGGGGCTTTACTAATACTTTTCTCGATAATTTAAAGAGAGTACCGCAGTAGAATTTTTAAATTACTAAAACTTTCAAGAATTATTTGCTTTTTTATTATAATTTTTAAAATTCGTGGCATTTTCTTTTATTGTAGCTCTTTAATTAAACTAATTTAATTTTACTTAACTTTATAGGACCGATGCGGAACTTGATCGTGTTAGAGCTACTTTTTGTTTTGATGAAATGGGAATAAATGCTAGGATGCTTTACCTCACAACCAAACCAACGATCTGAACAAAGAGGTCGTGGTATTGGCTCACATCCGGTCCAACGAGTGCCAGGTCATCGAGGAACTAATGTAAGTATTTTTTTGGGATTAAGAACAAAACACATTGTATTTTCATTTAATTTATTAAATGGTAGGAAACATGTACAAAGCGGAACCAGTGTCCATTAAATAAGTCTTAATGGCTACAAATAGGCGTTTACACAATATAGATATACACCTTTACATAATACAGCGGTTGCTAACACATGGGAACATTTTTTTTATCTATCTGCATACCAACTCGTCATTCATTTTTATCATTCATTTCAGTGTTGCACAAATCGAATAATTTTGAAAAATTTATAAATCCGTTCCCACGTGACATGTGCATGAGAAATGAGAGGGCGTACATCCCGCACGTGTTACTATAATATCCTTGAAGGCGATACGGGTACCATACAATCTCAGGGACATGTATCTGTTCGATAAACTGCACAACCACAGAATCATTCTAGGGCTGAGAGCCAAGTGAGTCAAAATAGTACATTATTTCCCTATTTTCAAAATAGATTGCAAATCAATGAGTCCCCTCACCCCCCACAATGTCGGTGTTAACGATAATCCCGTACCAGTTTCTCGTAGTTGGCAACTTCAATATTTCATTCTTCGCAAACACCGATAAATTTGGAGCGTGTGAATCGGTCACTTTTCATTACTCTCTGGAGTGTATTCGCGTCCATTTTAAAAGTCTCTCACCACGTTCCTGAAACGATCAACTTCTATTAGTGCCTGTGATTCGAGGTAAACTAGCACACTTATAGGCGCGTCTATAGGCTTGGCAAATTCCAACCTGACTGAGGTGTTTCCACTCTCTTGTGGACTTAAGTGCGTATTTACACTAGCAGAGAAGTCACACTACTATAAGCTCTCGCGCAGAGCGGGAACACAGCGTCTGATGAGTAATCAACAGTCATAGTCCCTCCTAAAGCGATGCCATTTACGTATAGAGTAATATTTTTAAGGCCGAAATTCTCGAATTTAAAGGCACTCTTTTTATATTTTCCATTCGTCGAGGCGTGGTCCTGCATTCCAATTAATATCCTTTTTAGGTAGAACTCCAAGGGCCACGTTTTCTAGTTGTTTCGAGGCCAACCCGGCGGGCACCGTGTATAGTTTGACCTGTACCCTGTTAATTGGGTATTTTACTGTGGCGTGTATTAACTCTTTCTCAATTTCTATTTGTTTTGGCGAACTTAATTTCACTCGGCGTATTCGCAAATACGCCTCCATGATATGAATCATAACGGATTTCGCGCCCTCTTCTTGATCAGACCCCAGATTTATGCAGATCTCAGGAATCGTGCGGATAAGCTTCAACTTCATATCGACCCCGTTCATAAGCAGTTTCTCCTGGAATGTGAAATCTGTATGAAGACGTCCAAAACATTCGTATATCTTTTTTTAAGAATTTTTAAATTTATCCTTTATACCATTTTCATCTTTAGTATGGTAATATCCCTCGGCTCTTAAAAAGGTATCCTTCGCTTCTTCTGAAAAGTTGAGGACATTTTCCAGATAGGCTCGTAGGTGATAATACCCCGTTCCTGCCGAGATGTTAACCTGATTTAAATACACCTCACACTGGCTGAATATGGAGTGTAAAAAGTTGGTTTCAGGGTACGCTGAGTAACTATCATCGCAATCCGTTCCATCAGAATGGGCTATACGCAGTTTAGCGTACATGTGCATGCAGCTCGGGTCAAAAAGTAAGGGCCTGGGCTGGGTATCACGAATTCTATAGGGGCACTCGGCGAACTAATTGTGTTTAATGGGTTAATTGTAATAAAGTCGCTATGCTCAATAGAGACCTGAGTGGGAGGGCATATCAAAGAGGGACAGTTCCGATTTACAGCATTGTGAACTACACGGATGGATGAAACGCGCCATGACGAGTCAGAAATAGTGCCACCTCTCTCGACGACTAGTAATCAGCCTATGATTCGTGAGAGAAGTGTCCTCAGCTTATATCAGTTAAAAAAATGATCAGCCATAGGTTTCATACGCTTAGAGCACTTCTTTTTTGATTTCCTTTTACGTTTATCGCCACGTGATGGTAATCCCTTCTTCCTGGCAGATCTCTTCTTTCCGCCACCACGCATTTTTATGTTTGCATCTTTGATGATTTCGTCCCGTTTACGTTTTAAATGTTTTTCTAGAGCTTCTTTAGATTTAGTTCCACCCATTGTGTCTTCTGCCGCGTTAAAACCTGTTTGTAACGCCTTCCTCTCTAGGTATCTAGCACCCCTCTTCAATGTATGTGGGAGACTGTTTTTTAACACATGTTCGATGTGTTGTGTTCCGTTGTTCTTTGATTGGTCATGTCTAACGTCGGGGCCAGGTCCTGTGTCGCCATGCTCAGCGTTGCTCGCGCTGTGCCTAATAACCACGGGGAGCTCTGTAGGATACTTATAATCTTCGTACTCATGAAGAAATTTCTGCAAATCCTCTTGGTACAAGAGCCTTTTCTCATCAGATGAGTTTTCACTCTTTAATAGGGCTAGCAACTCGCTTTCCATTCTTTTAAGCCTACTTTTACGGGGTTCTAGAGCCGTGTCTGGAATCTTCGAACTTTGCAATGAAGCATACACCTCGTGCGGAATCACAACCTCCTTCTTCATTACATGAATCTAGTCAGTAAAGGGCCCAAAACTGAAAATAAGATGAGTAGGAATGATCCTCCTTTTTGTATAATAATTCGCTTTTTCTTACCCACAATTTGACTTTTATGGGCGAGCGCTCGTATTATGTTCTTGTAACGACGTAAGCGAGCCTTCTGAGGGGTTTCATTGGCACATTATATTTTATAACATTAAGACAGATTTCACAGATGCATTTTAAAAAGTCGGAGTCGATATTTTTAACAAACATCCATTGCAGTGCCCGGGGCAATCGTTGATAGATTTTTATTAATTCACGATATTTCTTCAGCCTATTTGTCATTTTGGAATATACACCATTTCAGGTTCGCTTGGGACTATATTCGTTCTTAGAAGCATTCTAAACGTGTTTCGCGGGTGAAGGTCACAAAGCAAATATCCATAACGCTGGCTTGTGGCTAATACCCCAATTTGTGACACATCTCTACGTTGTGCGAATAAGACTAGATATTGTGTATTTAGCGACACATCGCGCATGTATCTATTTTTGAAAAATAGATCCTGGTTGATGAAGAATACGCTTATGTTAAGATGGTGGGAGAGCACTGTAAATGTCTCGACAAACGTTTTATCCATTTCCAACCTGAGATCGTCAATTACAATAACTGTATGCTCATTACCTTTTAACGAATTATTATCATATCCACCCTTGTGGAACAAAATTTCATCTTGGTACTCGTTGAACCTGTCTGATACGTCGAACAGCACCGTATTACTTTATGCACAAATTTTGAGAACATCTTCCCCTTATCTTTAATGATTTTAAGCATAAATACAGTTTCTCCACATCCAGTAGGGCCAGATATAATACATGTGGAGGGGCTTGTGAACCTGAATTTTTCTACAGCTTCCATCTCTAACACGTCACACCCCTAAGTGGTTCATTTACAAAATATTACAAATTTTGAGTGCTGCTCCTTATATTTTGTTTTCTTCTTCCACAGAACCGTGAATGACGACTATGTACAGCACCCCATCATCGATATCACAGACGAACACGATGACCGTGCAGCTACAGAACCCTTCCCCGCTGACGAACCCTCACCAGCGACACCTGTAGCATGCGACAGTTCAAAGCGGAAGCATGATGAAGAACCCTCCACGTCAGGTATAGAGCGTGCCAGGATTGCTCCGGTTGTTAGGCCCCCAGTAATAGAGCTCCAGCCCTCTACGTCTTACGACAGAACCCCAACAATAGTACCTTCCTCAAATCTGCCCTATTGTTCAGTTCCGAGTACTTCCTCCACAGCAGCTCCTCATACTGTGGAGGATGGTATAACATTCGAGTTGGTGCGCACCGCTACCTCCACCCCTGCCTTGACTAGAAATTGGTACGTGGTCAGGGTTGACCCTGGATCCCTGTACACTAACGGACTGCGGCGCGTAGTTGAACGTATTGTGGAGTTTGCCCTTCAGAACAGCGACGAACGTGAAGTCCGGACGAGGTTATCCTTCAGGTTCGGGTCAGATGAGGGGGAATATGTTTGGGTGGTAATACCGTTCAGACGTTTGGCGGCTGTAGACCAAGAATATATCTTGGGCCGTATAATGCAAGCCTCTCAAAGTGGTACATCCTTCAATATGGACAACTTCATGGTAGATATTGACAGAGTATTCCGGGTTGCGGGTCATAGTGCCACACTTTATACTCTTAATTTCAATTCTCCGGTTATTTACAGAAAGCATTTAAACATCGATCGTGGTTGTGGTTTATAGCAATAATCTTAGCTCATATGTTCACTGTGCTAAATACTTGGACGCAAAAGTTTGACTGCCCACGGTTGTGCAGCGTGCCCATAAACTGGCTTCAGATTGTAAGCTTGAGTTTGAGTGTAATATGGGTCCTGAAGAACTAATAAGGGCCGAGCAGGAAATGAATGCACGTATAGTCGTATTTGGAATGGATGATCGTCGTAGGACTGTGTATGTTTTTAAAAGCAGCATGAGAGATCGTACAAAACCTCTACTTATTTTAGGATTGTCAGAAACATCGTATCTCCCCATCCGTAACATAAGGGCTCTCTACGCCAGTTATGATAAAAGTCCAAAATATGGAAGGGATCATGATTTGTGTAAGGGTTGTCTCGAGTTTGCTGATGATATGGTGAAATATTGTAAGGATTGCTACATGGTATGTGAGCAGTGTAAAAGCCCCAAATGTGAAAGTCGTGTAGTTGAAACCTAGAACAGGGAATGTAATGTGTGTAAATGTACATTTTTCAATAATAATTGCTTTGAACTCCATAAATCAAATGGCACTTGTAGGAAAATGAGGATAAGTGCGGCATGTTTCACATGATCGATAATTGGGGGAATTTCAAACATAAATACGATGAAATTCACTGTTCTACATATCATGAAAAATATAAGGCGGATGGAGTGAAGCATGTATGTTATATGAAAGATGCTAAGCCTAAAAATAGCCCTTGTATGATATAACAGTGTATTACGATATAGAAACTTACACGAACGCTGAAACCAAAGAGGTCATTCCACATTTACTCGTAAGTCAGACTATCTGTAATGAGTGCATGGACATCGAGTGTGGTTAGTGCCACAAATGTAGAAAACGGAGAACGTTTTTCAAACGAATGCACACGGCAGCCCTGTGAAACTCTTTGTATTCTATATTGTCAAATTAGCGGACAAGTTCAATAAAATGACTGTGTATATTCTTGCCCATGACGGGGCGAAATTTGACATACAGTTCCTTTATAAGGAGCTGCTTGAACACGAGTCGTCTGCGATATTTACAGGTGATCCCTTGAAAAGAGGCAACAAACTAATACAGATGCAGATTAGAGGTAATGTACTGTTTAAAGACACCCTGCTGTTCACACCTTGCAAGTTAGCAAAGCTCCCCAAGGTCATGGGCGTAGCCGCTGAAGTTTCAAAAGGGTATTTCCCTTACACATTCCTCACTAACGAAACTTTGAATTACGTAGGGCTACCTCCACCCAAACATTACTTTAACTACACCAACATGAGTGATAGTGAGCGTGAAGATTTTGACCGCTACTACAAGAGTTTTAATGAAGCTAATCCATACAATATAGTCGATGAATGTGAACGTTCTTGCGTGAATGATGTACGTGTACTTAGATTATGCTTTCAAGCCTTTAGAAGGATGTACATAACCCGTTTCAAATGAGATCCGCTGCAAGTCGCGACCACGATCGCCTCATTATGTTTTACAGTGTTCAAGAATAACTTCATGCCTAAAGATATCTTAGCAATCATTCACAGAAACAACCCCCGCAGTTATGAGCACAAGGCTATTTACTGGCTCATACACCTACAGCAACAGATCGGGGTATACATAAAACATGCCCGCAACACGGGTGAAGTACCCATTAAGGTCAATGATCGTGGTTTTTGGGTTGACAGGTTGAGTGAGGATCCAGCCACTGGTGAGAAGACTGTGTATTTCTTTAACGGCTGCTAGTGGCATAGATGCCCGCGCGCTGAATGTACCTTCACAGGGGACCTTTATGGAAGATCCCCCGCAGAGAGCCTCGCATTGACCCATAACTGTGATCAACTTATAGGCTCCCAGTTCACTCGAAAAATCGTGTGAGAGCATGAGTATGATGCACGGACGGAAACAGATTCCCAGTACCGTGAAGAAATAAGGGCCATCAAACGTTGAATGGTAGTGGACTCCCTCAAATGCGGTGACAGCTTATTTGGAGGGCGCACAAACCCATTCAAGCTGTACTTTCCGCCTATGGAGGGCGTGAAACTCCACTACTACGACTTCTGCTCTTTATACCCCTACGTGATAAAGAACAATCCGTACACCGTAGGTGCGCCTGAAAAACTGGTGGGCCCCACCATGCCAACCATCGAGGAGTTCTCAGCTAACTTGAGTGAGTGCTACTTTGGACTCTCTTTCGTAGACGTGCTCCCCCTCGCGATTTATGGATGCCGATCTTACCCGTCGTTATAGATCACAAGCTCATGTTTCCCCTGTGCGTGAAGTGCGCAGAGAGAACAACGGTGATTGTACCATACAACCACCAGCGTAAGATCAGAGGTGTATATACAAGCCCTGAGCTGGCCCTAGCCGTTCGCCATGGGTATAGAATATTGAAGATACATGAGGTGTGGAGGTTTCAGAAGCTACCCAACCTTTTCACACCATATATAAACGCTTTTTTGAAGGATAAAGTAGAAGCATCAGGATATCCGCGAGGGGTTGATACCGAAGATGAAAAAACGGCTTATATTCAGCGTTACCGTGCCCATGAAGGTATACAGCTTGACCGATCCCAAATTGTTAAGAATCCTGGCAAGCGCTTTAGTGCAAAGTTGTGCTAAACAGTCTTTGGGGAAATTTGCACAGAATACCGGCAAAGGGAACGTCCATTTGGCACAAAGTTATAGTGAAGTCTGGGATTATGCCAACGCTCCCGATAAAGAGGTTATGGAGATCGTGAATGTAGGTAATACTTACATAATAAAGTACAACACCGAACTGGCCACAGATACCTCACGGGTTACAAACATACCTGTAGCCAGTTTCACAACGGCCTACGCCCGCATCAAACTTTGGGGTCTACTGCACTCTCTTGGACGGAGGGTGTTGTACGCTGACACAGATAGCGTGATATTCACAGCGAGGGAGGTGAATACATGCCTGCTATTGGGGAATTCCTCGGAGAGCTAACTGATGAGATCAAGGACGAGTATGGTGATGGTGCATACGCAGACTCGTTTGTCAACAGGGCCAAAAACCTATGGGGTACGGGTGAGGGTAGGGGATGATATGAAGTATATCGTGAAGGCTAAGGGTATCACGCTTAACCATGCGAACCGTCGAGTCGTTAACTTTGACTCGTTGAAGGATCTAGTGTGCTTGGAAGATGAGGGTGACCAGCCACCCCAACTGACTGTGGGGACGCACAATTTTCGGGCGCAGAAACTGGGTGTGTGAAGGAACTTAGGGGCACGAAGGTATGCCGTAACACCTATAGGAAGCGTTACCAGGTGCCTGGTACCTATGATACCGTACCCTTTGGTACCTTAATCCTTGATTGTATTTATATATATGTGTATTGTTAACGATATGTTTATTTATCACTTATATTTGCTTCAATTAAGGTTTCATTTTCTCCTTTGCGTGCGGGCGTACAGTAAGAAGCTAAGCTCCGCCCACTGTAAGATCGGTCACGCGACTCCTGCCACTACCTGAGCATATCTTTATTCCTGCGTGCTCAGTTGACCTCTGCATACCCTTGAGTTCAGACGTGTATTCTCCCGCTTAGACGAAAAAATAGTAATGACTACCTTTAATATTGCGTGTTCAACGTTTATGAAGTGGTATTCGGCAAAGTGCCAAGATGAGGTGGATACTGAAAAACTCCCTATTCCCCCCTCCTTTAATACTTTTAAGGCTACATTGAGCCGTGCGAAGGACCAAGATGTTCGAATACTCTACAAATATTTTGGCGAGGGCATTGTACAATTTCGTAGTACAAACGATGTATTGAAGTATGTTGTAGACCTAACCTTTATAAAAGGTCACATATACCGCGAAGAGGAAGCAACACGTTCAGAAGATAAGCAACGGTTATGGATAGTGAGTCCTGTTGATAAGTGGTGTGACAAGCGATATTATGTTATGTTACATCATACCGACTGCTCATACCGTACGGTTGAGAATGCAAATCTTGTCATCATGGAGAATCTTAAGTATTTTTACCACTATATTAATATATATCGTGACGAGGTTTGTAGTGAGGTTGTGGTTAATGGGTTGTATGAGTTTTTAACAGACGAGTATCGCTTGTTAAACAAAAATGATAAATATGGGCATATGTTTCTCTCAAACAGTGCACCGGATTGTGAAGATGTTTAGTTTGTGGAAATGAACGTCTGATGAGCTGGTATTGCTTCATGTAGCGGAAAAATTCTGTTTGTCCAGGGGCACAATTGTTCGAACGAGCCTGTACATGCTTCAGCAGTTTATGGTGTGACTCGCTCCCCCAGCGAGCCGCCCACCCGTGTACCTCACGAAACACACGAGTTCGAACAAACCCGTACACGTTTCATCAGCGTGACTCACTCCGCCCGTCGAGCCGATCCGTCCACCTGTGGCTCATAGTCATCTCAGAGCTTGAACCGACTAGACGTGCGAATACGATGGAACTTCCTTTGAGAAGCATTCTCAACGCCTCGTACGATGTCTCCGTGACGAAGTCATTGCGCGTGTTCAGGCGTGAAACCGGCACCATTAACTATGTACTTGAAACGATTTGCAGGCAAGCAAACTCTGGTAAACGTAATGTTATTTATTTAAGTGTTGAGGAGATGAATAGAGTCTTCGTGATAGTTGAGAAGTGGGAGAGGACCGTTATAAAATACCTGCAGGTGTAGGTACAAGAAGAGAGCAGATTAGTGACGCCCCTCATATGCCGTTGTTTGCACGTTGTGTATAAATAACGATCAGCCATGCATTGATATACGACTGATGTGGAAGAATGCATCTGATAATAACGTTCTTGTCCCTACGCGAAACCGTTTCATCCTCGACAGAATGTTTGAAATCGTCGGATTCCGCAAGCTGAAGCCTATATTAGACGCTCGTGTTACGGATATGATTTATTTTGACACGGTTCTTGAATACGCATACACCGCTCTGCTCGACGGATTTATCGAATGTAGGAATGAACAAGGCGAGAATGGTCTAGAGCTGGATGCATATTTAAAAGGTTTAGATTCTTCGAAATATCCTGAACTTTGGTACAAAGCACTTGAGCGGTACAGGGCAGAGCTTGCCTACACTGTTCACCCTGAAGAGCTGTACCTCTATATAATGAGTAGCTGTCGTTACGACTTGGAAGATTATTTCAATTGCCGCTATGCAGAGTGAAGAAGAGTTCACGATTGAAAAGCTCGGGACGTTAAGAAAAAACCCTCGATTGGAAAGGAGTGTTTATGAACTTGTATTTAACAATGATGTTGTGGTTAACGATGACCCCTTTGTGCGTGTTTTTGATTGTATTCTAGCCGTGTTTAAAGATAGCTTACTAACCGAATGTAAAGTGGGCACAAAAATAGCATTGAACAATATGAAAGCCATTTATGTCGAGTATAGGCATCCGTATAACTTGAACGGTGAAGTATTGCTTGGACGGTCTTACTGTGTCGTGCAAAGTAATAACGATGTGAATGTAGACTCGATTACGTGTGAGTTAGCGTTTTGCGCCGTATAACAAAGTATTTTGATGTATATTTAATTATTTAATTGTGTATATATATATATTTCCTGTACTAATATGCAATTGATTATACGTTTCGTATATTATTATTTTCAATATATTTAATTATTTAATATAATTGTGTATATATATATTTTTTTTCCTGTACTAATATATTGATGGTTATACTACAACGTTTTGTATATTATTGATTATATATTTCTCGTTCGTATTTCTTATGCTATTATTATTTTTTGATCATATATATTCCATTATATATTTATTTTGATTATATATTCATCGTTCGTATTTCTTATGTTATTATTATTTTTGATCATATATATTCCATTGTATGTTTATTTTGATATATTCATCGTTCGTATTTCTTATGCTCTTATTATTTTTGATCATATATATTCCATTGTATATTTATTTTCTATATATTTCGTGAAATTGAATCCATTAATTCGTCTAAATAAACAGAATGATGTAATGGCGTTTTATTTAATTCTTTTGGTTGTACACGGCATTTAATTATATCAATTGGCTGGCTTCTAAAACGGATTTTTAAACCAACTGCCAAATATATCTGGAGAGCACAATCTGGCAACACTAATAATGTACACCTGAACAAGCCAATTACGCCTTCTAAGTCAACTGGCTGTTTAAGTCAGAATATGTGCTGTAATTAAATAAATAAACGCAATCTGGCAACTCAATAATGTACACCTGAACAAGCCATTTACACCTTCTAATTCAACTGGCTGGTTAAGCCAGAATATATGCTTTAATTAAATAAGTAGCGCAATCGGCAGCTCAACCAGATAAGCCAACTGGCTGATTAGGAACATATTAAGACAACGACCGCTCGGCTGAAGTCTTAATATGCGCTTGGCTCCTGCCAGGCGAACACCTCTCTTCCTCTCTCTCCTTCTCCTCTCATTCTCTTGGGGGATAACTCTCCCTCAAAGTTGCATAACCCTTGTTGCCAACATTCCCCCTCCCCTTTGTTGCAAAACATCTTGCAACACCCCTCCCCCTTTGCTGCATAACTTATGCAACACTTCCTTTGCAACATTGATCAACATTTGCAATTGCATTGCACTCTCTCCTTTTGCGCCCATACTACTTACGTTACCCACTTAAAAATTCTTAGCAGTTCCGAGCATTGGTCTCTCTTCACACGAAGGTCAAGCTGGTGGCTCCGCATCTAGGGCTGGTTTGGTGGAGGAGCGAGTTGCTCTCGTACTCTCCATCGTTCATAGCCAGGTACACCCGGCTCATCTGGTATCATCCTGATCCAGGCATCTAGTCTTCTTTTGAAGACTTCAACTCTGACCCCTGTGACGTTCCTGAGGTCCTTTGGAAGCTGATAAAAAAATTGGCCCCCCTGACAACCAAGCTATTTTCCTTCAGTGTTGAAGGTGTCCTTTGTCGGGCCTTTAGTTTGGAACACTACACATTCTACCATTCCTATTTTCCAGTGTTGCTTGGATGGTAATTGGGTTTAGTTTGAGGTTTCGTAGCAGTATTTCAATTATTTTTTCATATGTAAATTATGGCGTACCTCTCTCTTCCTTCCAGTGAATATAGATTTAATTTACGAAGTCTTTCCCAGAGATGAGTTCTTTGCAGCCATCAATCTTGGCTGTGAAATTTCTCTGAATTTTTTCTGATAGTTTATTAATTTTTTCCTTTTTGTATGGGGACGTCAAGACTGGGCAGTATTCAGGTTTTGGTATGATCAGTGTTTTCAGTAGATGAATCATTACTTTCTTGTCCCTTCCTTTAAAGGTTCTTAGTCCCTGTCCAGATACTCTTTTTGCTTTGTTTATCGCTATCTGATTTTGTCTCGAATTTCTCATCATCGATCATTATAACCCCCAAATCAATCGCTTTCGTGCTTCTCTGAATTTCCTGTCTATCTGGAAGATAATATGCTAATATGCAGTCTGTTTAAGTTCCTTATTTTTACCATATCTCAAAAGCTGAAATTTCTTGGTGTTAAAATTCATGCTGTTCTCTTCTGACCATTTGTATATTCTGTTCGTGTCCCTCTGTAAGGCCTCTACCTCTTTTGCATCACTGATTTTTCTGCTGACTTTTGTATCGTCTGCAAAGGATATCACTATACTCGTATTGTTATCTGATACTGCACTGGCCATGTCTGTTAGCATGATAGTGAATAGGAGTGGGGCAATACTGTTCCTTGTGTACTGAGCTGCGTACTTCCGATTCTGATGATGATATACTGCATCTTGGACTTTACGACCTGCTGACGTTCTCTGAGGAAATTGTATATCCATTTTTCCACTTTGCCTGTTATTCCCATATGTTTCATTTTATGTGTTATTATACCATGACCACATTTGTCGAAAGCTTTAGCAAAATTCGTGTACGGGGCTCCAATAAACCTTACTCCCCCCCCCCCCGCCCATGGCCTAAACCATTAGAGGTACAGTAAAACTAAACATACCTTACAAAAGAGAATTTAATCCGGCATTTAATGAGAAACAATTAAAACCTAGTGTTCCCGCCATTGGCTTCCAAGACAGCCTGAATTCGCTTTGGGTAGCTTGCCAAAAGTGACGTCAATAGATCTTGATCGTTACGCAAATTTGCTAAAATAGTTTCAATGTGTTGCGTCATTGTATCATTCGAAAATCGATTTGCTGCAGGTTCTTGAAACAAGAGACATTCAACCTTGTCCTTTATAACTGATCCAATGTATTCACAGACGTTCAGGTCAGGAGAATTTCCTGGCCATTCTTCATTTCCAAAGAAATCGATATCATGATTCCGCAACAACTGTTGAGTGGCTAATGTCTTAAAGCAGGGGGCCTTATCGTGCAGAAGTGTGACCTGATCGACATCCATAACATTGTTTGGGTTTCTTAGAAAAGGAATGACATGTTGGGATAGAATAATATCACGAAAATACTGTCCATCCCAACTCTGACCATTTGGCTTCAGCACCCACATGAGCTTTTTTGCAGTGAACAAAACAAACACACCAACACAGTCTGGATTTTTTAATAATTCGCGATAATATTCATTGTCATCGATTTCATCTGTTGTGGCACACATTCGATCATTTCGGTAGTTAGGTCGACGTATTACATAAACAAAAAATTCGTCGGAGACAGCTAAATGCATGAAATCATCCACATCTCAATCTTCAAGATAATGGGCAAACCACATTCTGTCATCGATGTTAAGTTGAGTTTTTCTTGGCTTTGGAAGTTCATGCCAAGGCTTTAAACCTTGCCTATGACGGTACAGTCGAATGATCTCACCACTAACGATCGTTTCTCTCAACACTTCGATCTCTCTAGAAAGTTTAGCACAGCTGTTTTTCCGCTTACGCGTACCACTTTCAATGATGTCCTTTGTTTCCTGAGAGAGTGGCAAATTTGGGCGCCCAGATTTGGTTGTATCCATTTCACATTCATCCAAAGTTTTATTCCAATTTCTTTTAACGAAGTCCTCACTTCTTCGCAACTTTTTGGCAACCCATGAACATGTTATAAAGGTGGCTCTACCATCACGAACTTCCCGAAATGTTATTGCTCGTATGCGATCTATCACACGTTGCCTCTCCGAATCACCAATTAATTGAGAAGCCATTATATTATCACTTTATCAGCTAGAGTAATTTTAATACCTGCAATAAATAAAGAATTTTATATATTTTTATAATCACTAAAAACTATTTCGATATAAGTAAACATGTAAGCTGCAAATGGTTGGGGGGGGGGGCTAAGGTTTTTTGGAACCCCTATATGACATCGAAGTTTTCATTGCCTTCAAGTGCGTCCACGATATCGTTATAGTGCCCTATTAGGTGTGATAGGCATGATCTTACTGATCGGAATCCGTGCTGATTCTCACTAAATCTTTCCAGTGTCTTCAAGAAGTCATAGAGTTTCTGTCTAACTATTCTTTCAAATACTTTGGTGAGATGGGACGTCAGTGACACTGGTCTATAGTGTTTTGCTTGAGATCTATCCCCTCCTTTATATATAGGGACAATAGAATGCTTGGTATTTCACCAGTGTCTAGGAATCTTCTCCATATGCAGTACAGGGATGTACCTATTTCATTTTTACAGTTTCTAATCAATAGGGTGTTCCATTTGTCCGGACATGCAGCTGAATGTGATTTCATTTGTCCTATAGCTCGCGCTATATATTCTGAGTTAAAATAAAAATGTTTTATGCAATCTCCTTGTAATTTCTCTTCAAAGAATGCATCTCTGTCAGGTACCGCTTTGTCAATTTTTGGGGTACTGAGAACTGATTCGTACTGAGCTCTCAATGTTTCACATATTTCTTTTAAAGCGTTGGTTAGTTCATTATTTCCTTAAAGCCCGATAGTGGCGTGCGTTCTTATTTTCCTTTTCGCATAGCTATAGAAGTATTTCTGGTTTTCCTGTATTACTTCTACTCCACTGCATTTTCCTCTTCCTCTCTGTATGGCCCTTAATCAGGGTTTGTATTTTCCTAGCGATACTCTCCAGTTTTTCTTGTATTACTTTCCTGGTATTGTTGTCTCTGCATTTAATTAACTTCTCCGCTACTCTCTTTCTTTTGCGGAATATTGTTTGTTTTTACCTCTCGAACAAATTCCTCTTTCCTTTTGGCTGTGCTTTCGGGACATGTTTTCCTAGTATTTCCAGCGTCTTTTCTTCCAAGGTTGTTGGTATTTCTTCCGTTGTTTTATCCTCTAAAACTGTTTTCCACTCTATTTGGGCCGTGTGTGCTCTAATTTCTTCCCAATTTATAGGATTCGAGTTTAGGTTAAAACCTCAAATTTGCTTCTTTCTTCAATATGAGTATTTTTTTTCTAATGTTGTCACCATATTTGTTGATACCTCGATTATATTGTAGTCTGAGATAATAGTTGGGGTTATTTTTATATCATCAATCAAGTTCGTGTTATTGGTGAATAGCAGATCCAGGCAGTTATTTTTTCTGATGTTTTCTGTTATCTCTTGTGTTAACATAAATTTGCTTGTCAGAACCACCATATTTTTGTTTGTTCCTGGTCTTCTCTTGTGTTCCCCTTGTCCTGGTATATATATATATATATATATATATATATATATATATATATATATATATATATATATATATATATATATATATTTCTTCCGACCTTTATGTATTTTATAGGTGGGAAATTAAAATCTCTGCAGAGATGGAGAAGGATAGAGAGAAGGACTTTATTAGGTGTATGGTATCAGCAATGGCATCCGAGAATTTTTCAGTTGGAGTGTTCGGAGGTCTGTAGATGACTATAAGTACCACGTTTAATTTTTCTGTTTTTACTGCTAAAAGTTCCACGAAGCTGTTTGATTTACTTATATCGTCTCTGCCATATGACTCTTACGTACATAAATAGCACAGCTACCTTTGTGTCTCACTGTTCTCACTGTCTCACTGTCTCTTAGTAAGTTGTAACTATCGATGCGTACATCTTTCTTATGAATACAATATTCGTCTTTTTCGCAGTCTCCTTGGCAATTTTTAAGATGTGTTTCTGTGAGGCATGCCGTGTCCGCCCTTGTTTCGTCCATAAATCCTTTCAGTATAAAAGGTATGAATATATATATATATATATGTATATATATGTCAGTGACGTAATACTCGAGACTGGTCTCGAGACCTTTTTTTCTGGTCTCGGTCTCGGTCTCAACTACATCACTGATGTTCCTCAAGCGCAACGAACACTTATCTTGTTTTAAGTAGGGAATTAACTGTTGAAAAATGTCATAAACTATGAATTTGTGAATAAATTATGAGTAAAGTTTGCAATTGTTACTTGATAACCTCTTTAGAATCCTTATTCCTGAATGTGAAATACAGAGCTTAGGAATTACGCATTACACAATATTGAATACATGCAAAAATTGCATATGGTCTCGGTTTCGGTCTCGGTCTCGAGACCCTTTTTACTGGTCTCGGTCTCGGCCATAGTGGTCTTGACTACATCACTGGGACCTAGTATGGTTCATGGACTGCTCTCGATTTTCCTACGAAATTGCAAACAAGGGCAGTAGATGACCCTGATTTTGTTTCTGCAATCGGTTTTCTTGAGAAACCTAACCTAACCTAACCTAACCTGACCTAACCTAACCTAACCTAACCTGACCTAACCTAACCTAACCTGACCTAACCTAACCTGACCTAACCTAACCTGACCTAATCTAACCTAACCTAACCTAACCTGACCTAACCTAACCTAACCTAACCTAATCGAGTTTCTTATACTATTGTTTTTTGCAAGATATCGCATTAATTCCTGTCATACCACACCAGCTCCGACTTATTCAAAAAGATGTTGGAGTGTATTGCGTCGTTTCAGTAAATAAATTTATTCAATATCCAATAACATTTTTCTTTATCATTTCTCAAGAAAACCGACTGCAGAAACAAAATCAGGGTCATCGACTGCCCTTGTTTGCAATTTCGTAGGAAAATCGAGAGCAGTCCATGAAACATACTAGTCCCCATCACTGATATATATATATATATATATACAAAGGTGGGCACCCGGGCCTCAAAAAGGACCGACGGTCCCGGTCCCGGTCCCGGTCCTTTCTGAAGATAGGACCTAGGAACGACTCGGTCCTCGGTCCTTATATATAATATAAGTGAAAAATTTGATTCAAATGAAAAATGAAATTAAAGACACCGGAAATCTTTAATTTTATTAACGTAAATTATAATTAATACAATACATAAATGATGAAAAAAAGTTATATTAAGTTAAATGCTTGAGTTTCCCTTCAAGAACTAGCATTTCAAAATGGCTGTCACTGAGCCCTGACCTGACCTTTTCGGCTTGAGGACGTCCTAGGACGTCCTTCCCAAAGAGAAGAGCCTCTCCACGGCACTAAAATCACTAAAAAAGACCGTCCGGAATTGCTTAAAATGGACCGTCGCTCCTCATTTCTGTCCTCACTGAGAAAAGGACCGACTTTCCCGCTAACGGTCCTTAAAAAGGACCGAGTTCCTGGAATTCGGTCCTTTTGGAACTCGGTCCTGCCCACCTTTGTATATATATATATATATATATATATATATGGGCCACCAGCTTGACCTTAGTGTGAGGAGAGACCATCACACGAAACAGCAACGAGGTTCACGAGGTATATATCAGGTGATTCATAAGTCCGTTACCACTGTAGTGGTGAAATATTTTCTGTGTTTCAGATTGTTGAGTTGTGAAAATATGGGGTATGGTCAAGGATAGGGTATAGGCAACAAAACCTCGTAATGTCAATGATTTAAAAGAAATAATTTCCACCGTTAATTTCCAATGTGTAATTGTGTAAAAATAACCTCAAATAAAAAAACATCACGGGTTACTATGGTTTGTAGTTATTTTTTATTCACCATTACAGTGATAACAGACTTATGAATCACCCTGTATATTCACAGGTTCGCTCTTAAGGAGCTTAATTTTCAGAAGGAAAGGGAGGACAAAGACTGTCTGGAGAAACATATATACTGGCGAACGTTTCCGAAGAGTCTCCCATCTTCAGGGCTAAAAATTTAAAATTTAAAAGTTTGAAAACACATTAAAAGGCTAATTACAAAGATTAAAAATTACAAATAAAATTTAAAGAAATTTCCACTATGTTTAAAAAATGAAAAAAAAATGAAAAATTTAAATAAAGAGAGCACAGACTCAGCGCATGAATGTGAGAAGTTACAAAGTGAATAAAGGAATACGGATTGTGAATAGGAAAACTAAGTTGTCGGTCAGTTGCTGGATTGTTATGCAATGTCGAAAGGTGACGCAGCAAAATCTCTGTTGCGGGAGGGAGCAGTATATTTAATGCCGTAAGGTCGGAAATGCGACCATATAATTTTACGAGATTTTACTCCTTATGAAGAATAAGAGAAGATATAAAATCTTTTAATCTTAAAAATAATTCAGACATGAAAGAATTAATGAAAAATTATTCTAAAATTCTAAGGGGTTTCTTATCTTTCGTTTGGGCTAAAATTTTAAAACCTTTATATTCGATAGTATGAAGAGCGAATAGTATGAGAACGATAGTATGGGAGCAAATGGCAGAGTTTTCCTTTACATTAAGATTAAAACCAAATCTGTAGCTGACGCCACTATGCGAATCGATGAGCACCTTAAGCATACCTTCGGTTGCGCGACGTGGAATGAAATTTTGAAAGGGTTCTTTGGTTTAAAAAGTTTGAAAACCAGGAGGGCCAGAAACTGGTACAGCGCTCAGGCCAAACGCACGCGAACCATTGGGCTAACACCCGCATTATTACTGTTAGCACCACGTGGAGTCGAATCCTCGACCTCAGTGTTTCATTTCCTTTATAAGGAAACGGTTACGGACGCTGGCTTCTTGGGGCTATAAGTCCTTAGTTAGTTATTTAAAGTAAGTTCCCTTTCGTACGATGATACAAAAACTTTATTACAATTACTAATATATTCTAAAGCTCTTAAATAAAATTCTTGACAGTATCATATATGTGCAATTGCATGTCTGGCCATCGATGTCACTTAATTAAATATCGAGTAAGAAATGTTATACAATGACGCCATATGCAATACAGCTATTTATCTGACACAATGACGACATTATATTCACCTCACGATCCGAGTTTATTTTGTATATCATATATTTCGATATCTTTAATCTCCATCTTCAATGACAAAAACCGAAAATATAAAAACGTTAAAATCAACTTATATAGGAAATTTTTAGTTGAAGGAATTCAGGATCAATGAAAGAAAGCCACCCCCAAAAGTTTCTAGTAAACAATGCCACCCTAAAAAATGATCAAGCATAAATGCCACTAAAGTAAAGTAAAGAATGTAAGTAAAAACACCTTCATGAGGAATTGTTTATTATTTATTAATGTATGCTCTTGACGATTGGTTAGGTTAAGTCATGATATTTTCATTTAAACTAACTAAAATATCACAACTTAACCTAACCTAACCTAATTAACCTACCTACCTAAATAACTTACAGATCAGTGAAAGAAAGCCACCCCTGAATTGTGTCAATGAAAGAAAGCCACCCCGACCACCCGTTTGGGAGTGGCTTTCTTTCACTGATCCGGAATTTATAAACACACATTGGAATATACCCCGTCAATCTCGTTGCAGTTCCGTGAGTTGATCTCTCTTTACACGAAGGTCAAGCTAGTGACGTAATAAAGAAGCCGAAGAGAATTTTGTTAAAAATAAATAAAAATTAGTGAAACTGAATTAAATACGCAGTATATATATACATTCAAAATGAAATGATAAAAATCCAAATTAAATATAAGGGTTGGAAAGTAAGTTACTGATTATTAACATGAACAGCTGATAAATAAAATTAGGTAAAACATAATTGCATTCATAAAAATATCCGAAAGTACGATTGTTTCAGACCTTGATAGTAGCGTAAAAGGGATCATCCCACTGAATGTGAGTCTTATTTCATTCCACGGTCAACAGTGGGAAATTCGCGGGTGAGAATCTTTTTTTTTATGTAGGAAGGAGGGGTCAAGGGCGACCGTCGCAAAAACGCCCCAGCCCCCCTCCTCATATAAGAAGGAGAGAGCCGAAATCAAGATCACTGAGGCCCATGATGCCATTTTATTTATTTTTTTTTATAAATTTTTAAATGATTGTGTAGTATGTAAAATGTGTGTATGTATAGTGAAGAATAAAAGAAGAAGTTTGTGACTGAGAGCATGCTGGACTGCTCGCAGGGTAGATGAGACAGTAAAAGATCAACTAAAGAGGACAGTGACAGAAGAAACGGGAGTTTTAGCACTCCCTGTCTTCTGCCTAACGTCCCCCCGCCTGGAGTATCTCCCTGGTCGATTGATGTCTACAATCTCTTCCTTAAAGGAGAGATTTCTCAAACCGATCTATTCCCACTTCATACCATTCTCATTCCCATCTACGATTTTCCGACTTTGGTACAGGTTAAGTTAGGTTAATGTTAGGTTAGGTTAGGTTAGGTTCAGTTGGGTAAGAAAATATTAGCCATTGTTATTTGGCGCCTTCACTGCGAGTGCGAATGGGAATGACATGCTTCCTCAAATGAAGAAACTCTTTTCTGGAATGCGGGTTCCTCACTTTGTGATTCTCACTTGCAGACGATGAATGCGAATAAGAATGACAATGAGTGAGAAGTAATCGCATAAGATATAAATTAATGCGGCTAGATGCTTACAATGTTATCGAGATACAACATAAAACAATGAGTGAAAAATAAGAGACCGGAATGTCATAAATGTTTTGTTGAAGTTTTATGTAAAAAGAAATTAAATTCGATTCTCAAAATTTAATATATGAACAGTTGTATGCTAATTGCGGTACAGTCGAAAGGATTGGCATTGCTCCGATTTTCTTGGCATCGGCTCCGTTCGGTTCCAGCTTTATCCGTGTTTGCTCCGACTCAATCCGCTCTAGGAGTGCCTGCTCTGGCTCCAGAGCTGACCATATATATACTGTACATATATATATATGCAGGAAGGACTGGACACTGCGTTTGAAAGATTGGAGGTCATAGACAGGAGGAACACTCTAATCAGAAGTAGACATTTCGTTAGACGTTTCATTGTCCCAATTTTGTGAATTTTGAAATGTCTAATGCACTAGACGTTTCACATTAGTTAAACATGTTAGACATTTCAGTAAGTCAATTGAAATGTCTAAATTGTCCGAATTTTTTAAACAAATGAGAAGACTAATCTAAACTATGTAAACAAATGTTGGATCACCTGAAGATCAGGGCCCCCAGCCTTCTTTAGTTAGCCTTATAAAGCTAACTAACGAAAATATCACGACCTAACCTAACCAATCGTTAGGTCAACTGTACGCCCTTGACGATTAGTTAGGTCGTGATATTTTCGTTGGTTAGCCTTTTAAAGCTTACTAAAGACGGCTGGGGACCCTGATCTTCAGGTGATCTCAAATGTTTGATGAATTGTCTAACAATGAAATATCTAATACATGAAAATTAAGGAGCTTAAGTTTATATGAAAAGAATTGCTTCACAGCATTACTCAGAAAAACTTTTGACTTTCAAATTATATCCATTTCTTCTTGTAACTGATTCTGTATCCCTATCAAATAAATTCTGTACATTATGGAAACCATTTATCAGTTTTAAGTACTCGAATTAGTTCTAAGTCGACACTTTTCAAGTGAATACATATCTAGTTCAGCTCATTTTGCCTCGAATATTTTATTTCTCAGTTCTGGATTCATTTTGATTGCTTTAACTCACACCCTAATTTATCAGGGTATTTTCTCAAGTATAGGTTGTTTAATTTAGAGACTAAACCTACTGCAGGCCTACTGTATATCAAGAGGCCTAAGTCTGAGGGTAGACCCAGGGCCACAGGGTACTTAATTTGGAGAGATGTTACTAGCTTAGGCCTAGCCTAATAAGTAAAATAAATAAATGCATGAAAGACTTGCAAGCCCTAAGACTACATGGAATAAATGATAAATACAAAATAATAATAATTGTTTTCTTATCTTTTCGAAATGGGTTATAAAATGCAAACATTTTATTGTATAATCTATTGTATAATATAAACATTTTATGGTGCTGGTTAAGTGTGCGGTCTACCTAGCTTCGAGCAGTCTACCATCTGAGTTTTGACAGAATATAAACTAACGAAAATATCACGACTTAACCTAACCAATTATCAAGGGCGTACAGTTGATCTATTATTAATTATAACATTGTTTGTTTCTGGAATAGTATTTACTATTTACTAATAGATCAACTGTACGCCCTTGATAATTGGTTAGGTTAAGTCGTGATATTTTCGTTAGTTTTAACGAAAATATTCTGTCAAAACTCAGATAGTAGACCGCACACTTAACCAGAACTCAGATGGTAGACCGCATACTTAACCAGCACCCATTTTATTATATAATCTGTGTCACAGTTTCAAAATATTTGTTATAACAATGCGCATACGTTTTGGAGCAAACAACAGAAAACTAAGTTATGTATTATACAGATGAAATGTCCAATTTCTATCCCCTTATATATTGAAACAATCACCGTTTTCAGATATCTGCCCTACTTGTTGGTGTTCTTATTAATATACTCTGTATTCTAAGTGCCTTTCCCTCGTTCCACAATCTTGATCAGATATAGCATACCAGATTCTCATGAGCACTCGAATGCTCGGTCATCATCATCATTTGCCGAAATTCTCTGAATCCAGATTGTTTAGAGTTAAACGTTAAAAGACTAGTTTGAGAGCAAGTGTAGTTTACGTCCCCCTGTGGTACCTTGTGTAGTTTACGTCCCCCTGTGGTACCTTGTGTAGTTTACGTCCCCCTGTGGTACCTTATGTAGTTTACGTCCCCCTGTGGTACATTGTGTAGTTTACGTTCACCTACATTATCCTAGTGTAGTTTGCGTTCCCCAACTTTGTCCGCGTATACCTAATCAAATAAAACGTTAGAACTAACGAAAATATTACGACTTAACCTAACTAATCGTCAATATATGTATATATGGGAATGAACTCAGAATGGTTCCCTGAGTTTTTTATGATACACACAGACCGTGCATGGAACAAGGAACTCTTCTGGGATAATTAAATCCATTATAGTCCGAATAAGTAATGGTAAATGACAAATACCATAGTTTTTCTTTTTCATGATGCAAGCCCGACGTGGGCAACGGGTCTCTCGCAAAGAGGTCCCATAAATATAGCTTCCCTCACCAGCTATCTGCAAAGCAGACAGGATCCAGCTTTGGGACATGGATCTAGGGTTTAAAGCAGCCTAGCCCCACTACATTTAGAACTTCAATATAAGTAAAAGACTCGTTGCATTCACGTCGGATTGAATAAATCAAAGAAAAACGGGTAACTATTATATTTTTAGCCAAAACCAAAACTTAAACCTCAACTGGCAGAATTGAGCATCCACTTTTCAAGGCACATAACATGTCCGTTTCATGATGGGAATGAGCTCAGAATGGTTCCCTGAGGTTTTTATGATACACACAGACCGTGCATGGAACAAGGAACTCTTCTGGGATAATTAAATCCACTATAGTCCGAATAAGTAATGGTAAATGACAAATACCATAGTTTTTCTTTTTCAATGTCCCAAAGCTGGATCCTGTCTGCTTTGCAGATAGCTGGTGAGGGAAGCTATATTTATGGGACCTCTTTGCGAGAGACCCGTTGCCCACGTCGGGCTTGCATCATGAAAAAGAAAAACTATGGTATTTGTCATTTACCATTACTTATTCGGACTATAGTGAATTTAATTATCCCAGAAGAGTTCCTTGTTCCATGCACGGTCTGTGTGTATCATATGTATATATATATATATATAACCTAACCAATCGTCAATTTATATATATATATTGACGATTAGTTAGGTTAAGTCGTAATATTTTCGTTGGTTTTAACGTTTTATTTAATGGACTCATTTAAAAAATGTCTCCTAAAGATTTTATTGTAGTTTACGTTCCCCAACTTTGACCTAGTATAGTTTGTGTCCCCTTTTGCGTCAGGGGGACGTAAACTACACTTGATCTCTAGTTTGTATTGGCATACTCGAGAGCCAAACCGTATTTTCAGTAGTGAAGTATTAACCCTTTCTGTCCCAGCGATTCCATATGGCATCATCAACAAAAAGTATGGGTACTTGTAGGTTATCTCCCCCCCACCACTTTTGACAGAATATTTTCGTTAAAACTAACGAAAATATCGCGACTTAACCTAACCAATTAGGACCTTTTCCAGTTTGTGTACTGTTTTTCATATAATTTATTTTTGAGAATATTTTTGCTAAAACTAACGAAAATATCACGACTTAACCTAACCAATTATCAAGAGCGTACAGTTGATCTATTAGTAAATAGTAAATACTATTCCAGAAACAAACAATGTTATAATTAATAATAGATCAACTGTACGCCCTTGATAATTGGTTGGGTTAAGTCGTGATATTTTAGTTAGTTTTAACAAAAATATTCTCAAAAATAAATTATATGAAAAACGGTACACAAACTGGAAAAGGTCCACCAATTATCACTGGGCAACAAAAACAATTTTTTTCGTGTCCCAAGAATGAAAATACCTTATTCTTATAGTATTTTCTGTGCTGAATCCAAATAAGTTTGTAAAATTTCTCTATCAGGTCTGGTTTTTGTGTGACATGCAATTTAATTTTTAAAAACCCATATAGTTACATACTTATTAAAATATGATCGAAAAGACATACCTGTAGTTTAAAAAGAAGCTTGTTTTGATTTTCTGCTGTGCTTTGCCTCAGCCATGTCTCTCTTAAGAGTCCAGCAATAGTCAGCCAGCATACTGGGGCTCCATTTGCCTTGGTAACTGTTTTCCATGGCAGAAATATCCTGATGAAAACGCTCACCATATTCGTCGCTTACCGCACCCAGGTTTTCCGGAAAAAAGTCCAAGTGAGAGTCCAAGAAATGAACCTTTAATGACATATTGCACCCCATTGCTTGGTAAGACTTAAGAAGATCTCCTACTATTTCAGGATAGTTTTCGGCCTTGTGATTTCCCAAAAAATTTGTGCAGACACTTTTGAAACTCTGCCACGCAGCTTTCTCAACTTCATTCAACTCTCCTTCAAAACTCTCATCTCTTAACAATTCTCCGATCTGAGGGCCTACAAAAATGCCTTCTTTAATCTTGGCATCACTGATCCGGGGAAACTTATTTCTCAAGTATGTGAATCCTGTTTGCGCTTTATCCATCGCTTTAACAAAGTTTTTCATAAGTCCAAGCTTGATATGCAAAGGAGGAAGGTACACTTTCTCAGGGTCAACAAGTGAACTATTCACAACATTTTTCTTGCCTTGAACAAGTGAGGTGCGTTTTGGCCAATCCTTCTTAACGTAGTGGTTTTGCTTGTCCCTACTGTCCCACTCACATAAAAAACAACAGTACTTGGTGTAACCTAGCTGCAACCCTAGCAAAAGTGCAATGACCTTCAGATCTCCACAGATATTCCACTTATATTTCTGATACTGAAACTTTTCTAAAAGCAACTTCATGTTGTCGTATGACTCTTTCATGTTTGCAGCATGTGCAATAGGTACAGAAGGAAATTTATTTCCGTTGTGAAGAAGGACTGCTTTCAAGCTGACTTTTGAGGAGTCAATGAACAATCGCCACTCATCCACGTTATGTTCATGACCAAGAGCCCCCATGACTGAATTGACATCTTTACAAAACACAAGTCCATCTTCATGGGAGAATCATTCTTTGAATTCATCATGGCGGCTGCGGAAAAAACAAACTTTAGTGTCACGTTGCAGTAGATCCAACCCTTTAATCTTGAACCTAAAAGTTCAGCTGCTTCTTAGATAATTTCAAATCACGAACTAGGTCATTTAGATCTCCTTGTGACAGTAAATGTGGTTCATTGGAGGAACAGGTAACCTGGAATGTTGGATCAGAAATGTCTTCATCTTTTTCCTCGTGATATGCTACAGCTACGTTTGATTCCTCATCACTTAAACTTACATGTTCAGGAGGATTTGGTACTGGAAGTTGAGCACTGTGGGGAACTGGTCTCATTGCAGACGGTAGATTAGGGTATTTCATAAGGCTCTTTGTTTTTGAAGTGATCCCCTTTGTATTTACCAGGCAGAAATAGCAGTCTGTTGTGTGATCTTTGGGTTCCCTCCAAATCATTGGAATAGCAAATGGCATGTGACGTGAACCGTTTAGCCATCCTGTAAGTAGTCTTACACATGTCACACAACAAATGTGAGGGGCCCAACTCTTGTCCTGATCGCCTACTTTACATCCGAAATAAAGTTCATAGCATTTTTTTACTAATGGTTAAAGTTACGTTTCTGGGATTTTAAAGTTAGATCACCACATACATAACAAAAGGAATTAGGATGATTCAGACAGTTCCGCGGCATTACAAAACATCTATATGAATACAACACTGGTGTAAAATTAACAAGAAGCAACAGACACTAGCTGTTAACACTGTGACATTTACAAGCAGACTGACTTGGAGCTGCTCTACACACAGAAACTAGGCTCATGTCTGAACAGGTACAAACATGTTTCAACCTGCACAGTCTGCTGCTCCGACCAAATTTATCCTGCCAGCATTATCAGAACTTTCTCCCCAAAGGAATAAATTGTACTTATTTTACAGAAAAATTAATACAACATATATATTAATATTAATATATTTTATTATAGTTATATTAATTAATATAATATATTATTATATTTATTATTTTTATAATGTTTTATATTATAATATTGTTATATACTTAATTATATATAATATGTTATTATTTTTTTATCCGGTGATCATGCTAAATGAGGAAAAAATGAACATAGCGTCACAAGTAAACTAAGCCTGATAGAAAAAACTGATTTCATATTTAGATTCAGCATGAAAAAGTACACTTAGAACACCCATCAAAACTCTTGTGACAAAATTGTTGTTGACCTATGTTATCAAGGGTACAGTTGATCTATTAGTAAATAGTAAATACTATTCCAGAAACAAACAATGTTATAATTAATAATAGATCAACTGTACGCCATTGATAATTGGTTAGGTTAAGTCGTGATATTTCCTTTAGTTTTAACGAAAATATTCTGTCAAAATTGGTGTGGGGGAGATAACCTACAAGTACCAGAAGTACGTGTAATTTCTTCAGATTAGCTTTAGTGAGGTCTTATGGCATTTGAATGTAACAATTAACTGCATAGCAGCATCTAGCAGTTTTTTGGATATTGGCCTGAGCATTTAGAACCCAAAAAGAGATGCAGAAACTGTGTGAAGGGTTACTCTCGTCTAAAATGCAGAAAGTGTGATGTACCATTATGTTTAACAAAGGACAAAAACTGTTTTAACGCATTCCATTCAAAGCAGTATGGTCTACCGTTGTGTTTTGCAAAGGACAAAAATTGCTTTTATTTGTTTCATTCAAAGTACCAAAGTTATGTTAGTTTCTCTTATTACTTGATAGCGCCAAATGGAATCGTAATTAATTAATTAAATAAATTCCTAAACAAAGTTCTATTTGTTTCCATACCGATTTTTAACATATTTAAGTGTTAACAAATTTTTTTTTAACTCAAAATAATAATTTGGGATAGAAAAGGTTAAGTTGGTTTATTGTTAAAATATCTTAACCCTCCTCCAGCCAACTTTACCGGAAGTAAAGAATTCGTGCGCTTGTGTGACACCGTGCAGTGACAGAATTGTTTGCCAGGGCTTAGAAACCCTCTTGTTTCTTAGGGAAGCGTGGAATTTGTGACTAGGGTTACACCTCATTTTCTCATTATCACAATCCTCTTTCTCCCACATATCTTTTACTTTTACACATTTATCCCTTGCATATTCTTTCAACCACACACACACACACACACACACACACACACACAGCCATACTCCACGTTCCCCCCCCCCATATACACCCGATAACACTGAAACGTAATCGTAATTCTCTTTCTTGTACATTCTGGCAACTAAGCTTTATTTAAAAATGGCAATCTAATTGGCACAATTGTTTGACGCGCAGGCACTCCCGCGCAGTGACGCTACATCAAAAGTTTTGAATACTTTTGCACAAGAAGTCGGTAATATTATTATAGGTGGCTCGGAGTGCACATGCTGTGAGGTGCATCTAATCTGTTAGATATTTTAAGGAACTTGAAAGAAGAACATTTGGTAAGTTGCTTTACAACTTTTCCCATATTTTTGCAGACCTAATTTACATATCCTAAGAAACCGTGATAAAGTGTTCAAAATTCTTCAGTATTATCTCTTTCCTACATCAATTATTTCCAGTCGTCTCTGCATTATTTTGTATATATACTTTTTATTTTTGTCAATGTTAATAACAAAAGCCTGCGATGGTTTTGTTGTCCGAAATACTTTATCACTTATACCCTATAGTGATTTCTACACGCTGATTCCGAAAATAATATTCATTTTTCGTCATCACGTACAGATTTTTCAAAAATGTCATATTTCATATTGCATATGTAAGTAAGCTTCATTAAAATGCAATTTTTTTTCGTATGTTGCGCATATTTCTCCAGGAAAATAATGTCATTTTCGTTATTAGAATATAAAAATTTATTAGTATACAAGTTTCAGTTAAATCCCGTGGGATCGTCCATTTGGAAAGGATCGGTAGTTTCTTCTGAAAAAAGTTATAGTCTTCAGAAGAGCTGTCTGCGAAGTGCTGGTGGGGGTCAAAAAAGATTTTGTTCATGCGGGCGATGTCTATATATACATATATACAGAGTATATACAGGGTGTCTCAAAAGTCACTCTCTATTTCGGTGACATTAGATGTTTTTTTTAAAAAATGCTATGCTGGCATAAAGATATGTACTTCTGGTGCAAATTTGTGTATTTAAAAAAGTTAATTGGTTTATTATCTTGACATGCTTGAACAATTCCTCGAAGCTCAACTTCTTACAGATGGCATTCTTGACACAGTAGTTTTTCAGCAGGATGGAGCACCGTGCCATTATGCAATAATTGTACGTGATTATCTTGAGAGACGCTTCCCCATGGGCAGCACGTTCACCCGATTTAACACCATTAGATTTTTTCGCCTGGGGTTTCATTAAGTCTAAGGTGTACACTGGTAGAAGAATTAGTGATGTAGCCGAACTTCGAAATCGTATTCCCGATGCAGTTCAGAAAATAACACCTCAAATGCTGGAAAGTGTGTTCCGGGAAACAACTTATCGCTTTGAGCTCTGTAAGACACTGATGGTCGCCATGTGGAGACAGATAAATAAATAGCACTAATTCTTTGTGGCACTTACTTTGAAATAAATATTTTTCATGTCTTAAACTCATCCACGTTATGTTCATGACCAAGAGCCCCCATGACTGAATTAACATCTTTACAAAACACAAGTCCATCTTCATGGGAGAACCATTCTTTGAATTCATCATGGCGGCTGCGGAAAAAACAAACTTTAGTGTCACGTTGCAGTAGATCCCAACCCTTTAATCTTGAACCTAAAAGTTCAGCTGCTTCTTAGATAATTTCAAATCACGAACTAGGTCATTTAGATCTCCTTGTGACAGTAAATGTGGTTCATTGGAGGAACAGGTAACCTGGAATGTTGGATCAGAAATGTCTTCATCTTTTTCCTCGTGATATGCTACAGCTACGTTTGATTCCTCATCACTTAAACTTACATGTTCAGGAGGATTTGGTACTGGAAGTTGAGCACTGTGGGGAACTGGTCTCATTGCAGACGGTAGATTAGGGTATTTCATAAGGCTCTTTGTTTTTGAAGTGATCCCCTTTGTATTTACCAGGCAGAAATAGCAGTCTGTTGTGTGATCTTTGGGTTCCCTCCAAATCATTGGAATAGCAAATGGCATGTGACGTGAACCGTTTAGCCATCCTGTAAGTAGTCTTACACATGTCACACAACAAATGTGAGGGGCCCAACTCTTGTCCTGATCGCCTACTTTACATCCGAAATAAAGTTCATAGCATTTTTTTTACTAATGGTGTAAAGTTACGTTTCTTGGATTTTAAAGTTAGATCACCACAGTAGTATAGCCGAAAAAGGGGAGAGTGCAAGAATGTTGCAGGTTATTATGTAATGTTGCAAAGGGGGTGGGGGGTTGCAAAAAAAAAAGAGTACTGGCCTTTGTTGCCAACCTAGGTTGCAAGGGGCATGCAACTTGGAGGCCTCCCCCAAGCTATTCCCCCCAAAGGACCAGAGAGAAAGGAGGAGAGAAAGGAGGAGAGGTGTTCACCTGGCAGGAGCCAAGTGCACAGTAAGACTTCAGCCGAGTAGGCGTTGTTTTATAGACTCCTAATCAGCCAGAATCAGCCAGTTGGCTGAATCAGCCTGTTGGCTGAGCCAAGGTGAGAGAGACGCCTGAAGGAGAGAGAGAGACAGCTGAAGGAGAGAGAGACCTGAAGAAGAGAGAGACGCCTGTAGGAGGGAGAGACGCCTGAAGGAGAGAGGAGAGGTACACATGTAGGAGGTACACACACACATACGCACACATGCAGGAGGTACACACACACATACGCACACATGCAGGAGGTACACATGCAGTAGGTACACATGTAGGAGAGAGAGAGATACCTGAAGGAGGGAGATACCTGAAGGAGGGAGATACCTGAAGGAGAGAGAGAGAGAGTAGTTGCCATTGATAGCAAGGCATATTATTTTCGTTTTCCTAACCTAAGAGGCCACTAAGGGGTTTACCAAAGGGCCAGAAAGAGAAGGACCAGAGGTCCATGCTCGGCTGGAGCCGAGCTGGGAATGAGTCTTTCACCAACTTTGCGGTCTTTTATAAGCCTCTATTCTGGCTGAGTTGCCAGATAGCGCAATGTGTTCAGTTGCCAGATAGCGCCATGTGTCCCATTAATCATCCATTGTGTAACACATATATGACGGCAGTTATTCCAATTAAATTCTGTTTATTAAATAAATACACAATCAATCTTTATTAATTGCATACCTTTCCAGTTTTTTTTTGCAATGATCGGATTGCTCTTGTTAGATATATATTATTATGCTATATATATATATACACATTCTTTTCTTATGTTAGGTAAATATATATATATATATATATATTAGGGGGGTGTCACTAGGTAATAGGGGGAAAATTAAACGATGGATATTTTCCTATGACACCCCCTAAAATTGTTCCATTTGGTGTAAAACATACGGAAGAGAAATTTGGTCCTGATTGGTCATCATTTAAAGGTCGCCCTCGTCACTGAAAACAAGACCCATTTGTTGACGTCAACAAGCTGTTCAGTGTTCACAGCTTGGGCCGAACCAGATAATAAAAAACAAGGCAATTTGGTGAAATAACGAAAGTAACACTTAAAAACGCAAAGAATACAAACAGTTTATTATATAATCAAAATAGAAGACATAATTTGGCGAATAATGGTACAAAATGGAGAAGCAACAAAAGCAAAACTTTGAGAAATAAAATTCATATACAGTGGCAGAATAATTGGTGCTCATACGCTGATCAGTGATTAGTTCTTTCGCGTCCTCACTAATGCTGATTTGTTCGGAGCTGGGTGTTGCTTTCTGTGGTCAGTGACAACTTGAACGAGGAACTGGAGCTGTTCTTCTTTCACTGTCAACTTTCCGTTCAGCTCCTTCACCAGAGCCACGGCCCGTTCTGCTCTGTCGTTCACCACTGCAAGTTTGGAGACCACATCCCGAGCTTGCACGTATTCAGAGTTTGGCGTCCATGAACTGGGATGGTGGAGCAGAAAGCAATCTGGCAACTGAAGTTTTGAGAAGAATCCTCGGGTGTTCTTTGTGATCAGTTGCTCCAGTCCTTTGCTGTCACTGAGGAACATAGTATCAAGAACCAAAGGTCGTTTTGGCGCATGTGAGGGGCTTCTTGATCTAACGCTGCAACCATGCTGCACTTCACTTCCATCGATATCCTCTCATCAAAGAACACCAGACCCACTGCCTCCTCCGAATGGTACCACAGGTGCGCAGACAGCTTCTTGGTGGTACCATCAGAGATTCTTGTGCGGGTATCGAAGGAGCGTCCTCATCAATTCCCAATCATTCAGCGGAGCTTCGATGGACAGATGAGCTGTTGCTCACGCTTTCATGTAAACTAGAACAGAAAAGAGGCAGATATCTCGAATTCCGCGTTCCTCAGTGTTCGTCAGTTTAAACTGTCTTCGGAAGAGCCAGATCTTGATGGCATAGAGCCCCTTAGCCATCCATCTCGCCCGGTGCATAGCACCAGGGGCGCGGAAGTTTAGTCCCTTGTATGGAACTCCTCCAAGAAAGATGACGGAAAGATCGAGGAATTCCTGATAGTCATCACGAACTTGAAGTGCTTGTGATTTTGCAAACTCAATGAGCTCCGTTCTATGCTTAAAAATAGCTGCTTTGGTGAACGCATCTGTGTCCGCAGTTTGGAACTGTTGCTGGTCAATGCGGGTCCAATAATCATGGAAGCGCTTGAAAAGAGAATTTCTGGACCGGTAGATACTGAATCTAGCGATGCTGCGAATGCCGCCTGTAGCACCAACTCCAGTACATGGTGTCTGCACGCGCAGTGTAACAGGTCACGTCCAACTTTTTCTTCCAGAAGAACACAAGTTCCTCCACGGTGGCCTGTGTTTGTCGCGGTTGTGTCGAAACACATAGATTTGACATGATCGGTCACTCCCCATTCATTCAGGCAATCTATGATGGCATTTGTTTGTGCCAGCGCGGTTCCTGACAGAAGTTTTGGCACCCGAGGAGCTGCTCTGTCCCGGAGCCAGATACAAGAATAGGTAAGCGGTCAACATATTCTCGTGACGTCAGATCTTGCATGAGTTTTCCGTCCCAGTGAACAGCCAACGGACTATTGCCTTGGAACTCGCTCTTCAGTTGCCGAGCCTTAAGGGTACGGAATTTTTCACGCTGACGATGAATGGATCCACGATTGATGTTGTAGTCGCTAGTATCATGCCCTAAGCTGGAAGCTGCCTCAAACAGCAGATATGTGGCCTTTCTTGACGAGAGTTGCGTGCGATCAAGCGCTGCCGCCAATTCCGATGTCATGATGTTCTTCGTTGCTCTTTGTTTAGACGCTAACGAACCACCACATGCTCCTTTTTCTTCGCTATCATCTGAGCTGGAGGATGAGGACTCCAAAACCGCTTCGTTGGATACTGCCTCCATTTCAGCTGCTGATCGCTTTCTTCGTTTCTCCTCTTCCTCCCGACGTCGAGTACAATCTTTGACTTGGCGCTGATGGGTCATGTCGAAACCTGCCATTGAACCTGGACGTCCTTTCTGGCGCTGCTGCTGAAGGAACTCCCAATCCTCTGGGTACTTGACCAATTTCTCACAATCAGCGTGGGTGATGTCAAACAGACGATCGAGGCGTTCAATGAATTCTTTTTCTTTCGTCTTGTGTGAATCGCTCGTCCTTGAGGCGTGTTTTTTAAGTCCTTTCCACTCCTCGAAGACTTTATCCAGTTTGCTGACGCAGTGTGTCTCGAGTCTGGTTGGAATGTGAGCTTTCTCCCAGAAGGACATCACTGCTCGAAGTGACTTCCTCAACGCGTCACGTATTGTAATTTTCTTTTCATGGTGAAGGTAAAGGAAGTAACCGAATGCTTGCCTGTAGGAAGGAAGCTTGCATCCTTTCACCTCATCAACCGCTGCCCCTAATAGGTATATACACTTCCGGGTTTCCATCACCAGAAATCACGTAGCTGAAATGAGAAACGGTGAATCTTTAAGTATTGTTCACTTTATTTCTCAGATATTCAGACACACACAGACACACATACACACATATATAGAGATATATAGATATCTAATGAACGATTATGGAGACGCCGCGCAAGCATTAAACTTTGGAAGGCGGGGGCGACCTTTTATAGTTATTCAAATAAAAAGATTTTTCAGTCACCATGTTTTTTTTACCAATGGAATAGATTCGCGGGGTGTCAGCATGAAATTTCAACTTTGCATTTAAGTGACACCCTAATTATATATTATATATATATATATTATATATATATATATATATATATATAATTTATTTTATAACATTTAATTTTAGTTTAGAAGTAAATTTAACATTAACTTCATTGAACTTAAAGAAACAATAACATAGTTTACCTTCGAAAACGTCATAATAGAAAATAATTAATTTTACGGTTAACTAGTTTATTTCGTTTACTATAATTATACAGTCTTTTAAACAGCTTATGATACATATATATATATATATATATATATATATATATATATATATATATAGTGTAGATGAAGCCAATTAAATTCTACTTATTAATAAATAACTTTTTACACACAAACTACATCTTAACTGCAAACACCTTGCACATCAATTCTTATTATCATTATTATTATTATTATTATTATTATTATTATTTCTACAATGAAACGGGGTCTGGTCGAAGAACACCTGATGGGTGAGAGATCTTCCCCCCAATATATATATATATATATATATATATATATATATATATATATATATATAAAATAAACGAGTAACAACTCATGCACACGCACACGCACACACACACACACACACGATGAAAGGCAGAAACTAAATCAGTTCGAATCGTGTCCCTAGAGACCTTTTTCGGGTCGAGGGATTATCCTTCTACAAGCTATTCTAGCAGAAATCACCACTGACTTCAGATATTAATATTGTCATTGTTATTACTTCTACAATGAAAAATTTACGCGTAATTTGTATGGTGTCATATAGAAATATAATGATATATATATATATATATATATATATATATATATATATATATATAGTGTAGATGAATCCAATTAAATTCTACTTATGGCAGAGTTTGTTTTAGTGAGAAAGGAAAGCCAATGTTCTTAGTGAATGGGTTTTATATGTAAGAGATCAGCAAAGCCCAGCTGTTCATCATTCCACATAATAAAAGAAAGTGGTTGGCAGATAAACGGGTACCCTACGTGTCCTAGTGGTTAAGACGCTGGGGCTGTTGATGGTTCCACGTTAAACTGTAGGTCTAAGGTGGTCATTCCACATAATAAAAGAAAGTGGTTGGCAGATAAATGGGTACCCTATGTGTCCTAGTGGTTAAGACGCTGGGGCTGTTGATGGTTCCACGTTAAACTGTAGGTCTAAGGTGGTCATTCCACATAATAAAAGAAAGTGGTTGGCAGATAAATAATAAAATAAAGTGGTTGGCAGATAAACGGGTATCCTACGTGTCCTAGTGGTTAAGACGCTGGGGCTGTTGATGGTTCCACGTTAAACTGTAGGTCTAAGGTGGTCATTACAGATAATAAAAGAAAGTGGTTGGCAGATAAATGGGTACCCTACGTGTCCTAGTGGTTAAGACGCTGGGCTGTTGATGGTTCGGAGTTAAACTGTAGGTCTAAGGTGGTCATTCCACATAATAAAAGAAAGTGGTTGGCAGATAAATGGGTACCCTACGTGTCCTAGTGGTTAAGACGCTGGGGTGTTGATGGTTCGGAGTTAAACTGTAGGTCTAAGGTGGTCATTACACATAATAAAAGAAAGTGGTTGGCAGATAAATGGGTACCCTACGTGTCTTAGTGGTTAAGACGCTGGGGCTGTTGATGGTTCCACGTTAAACTGTAGGTCTAAGGTGGTCATTCCACATAATAAAAGAAAGTGGTTGGCAGATAAATGGGTACCCTACGTGTCCTAGTGGTTAAGACGCTGGGTTGTTGATGGTTCGGAGTTAAACTGTAGGTCTAAGGTGGTCATTCCACATAATAAAAGAAAGTGGTTGGCAGATAAATGGGTACCCTACGTGTCCTAGTGGTTAAGACGCTGGGGCTGTTGATGGTTCCACGTTAAAGTGTAGGTCTAAGGTGGTCATTCCACATAATAAAAGAAAGTGGTTGGTAGATAAATGGGAACCCTATGTGTCCTAGTGGTTAAGACGCTGGGCTGTTGAAGGTTCCACGTTAAACTGTAGGTCTAAGGTGGTCATTACACATAATAAAAGAAAGTGGTTGGCAGATAAATGGGTACCCTACGTGTCCTAGTGGTTAAGACGCTGGGCTGTTGATGGTTCCACGTTAAACTGTAGGTCTAAGGTGGAGTGGAACAAAGAAAGTGGTTGGCAGATAAATGGGTACCCTACGTGTCCTAGTGGTTAAGACGCTGGGCTGTTGATGGTTCGGAGTTAAACTGTAGGTCTAAGGTGGAGTGGAAAGCTTGACCTTCGTCAGAATGAACAATTCGGGCGGACCTTAGACCCACAGTTTAACGTTGAAACCGAATGTTATTTTTAAAATATAATTATGATATATTTCTTTATACCCTCTCGATTACATTAGTGACTAATGATGCGGGAAACTGAGTAAATGGAAATATTATTTTCTCGAAAACTATGGGTGATAGAAAACTTCTGAAACCATATTTGAAATCAATATCGAAAGTTCTATACGAATCACCAAATACTTTTCAAAGGAGAATAAGAGCATTAATTCTATTAGTGAAAACATAAAGATGCAATTACTCGTCGTTATAGCGGAATGGTACACGTCATAGCTCCACCCAGCTACATCGGCAGCCAATCACGACGGACATCTGGTCTTTTGGGGCGGAGCTTGACGATTGTGCATATAAAAGGGGACATTTTTCAGTTGGGAGTAACAGTAGCTATTTTCGCGTCAGTGAATAATCATTCCCTCCGCCATGGACCTGTACGTCTCCCCAGACTTGTATGAAGAGAGTGATACTGCAGCATTAACTGCACTTAGTCTTTTTAGAGCGATTGATCGTGACGACTTATTTACAACGCAAACCGTAGAAGATATTTGCAGTGAAGCTCCTTACAATCCGACGCAAGGGACTACCATAGAAATGTAAGTGTCCATAATTCGATTTTATATATATATGGAGAGTTGTAGTATTTCGTCAAATAGATACTAGTCAAAATGTCAATCAATGTTATTTCCCCATCATGCTAAAATCGAAATTGGTAATCGAACCAAAGATATCTTCACATAATGGGGATCTGTCTGTATACTCTGTATATGTTTTAAAAGCATTATTCCTTTAAGGTCCGATGAGGATTTGACACGTGTTATACAATCTTTTGAAGAACCTCGGAATATGGATGATATACTGATCAGTCAGCAGTGTCACACAGCCTCCACCATGGACCTGTACGTCTCCCCAGACTTGTATGAAGAACGTGATACTGCAGCATTAACCGCAATTAGTCTTTTCAATGCGATTGATCGTGGCGAATTATTTTCAACGCAAACCGTAGAAGATATTTGCAGTGACGCTCCTTACAATCCGACGCAAGGGACTACCATAGAAATGTAAGTGTCTATAATTAGAATTTTATATATATATATATGGAGAGTTGTAGTATCTCGTCAAATAGATACTCGCCAAAAAATGTCATTCAATGTTATTTCCCCATTATGCTAAAATCGAAATTGGTAATCGAACCAAAGATATCTTCACATAATGGGGATCTGACTGTCTGTATACTCTGTATATGTTTTAAAAGCATTATTCCTTTAAGGTCCGATGAGGATTTGACACGTGTTATACAATCTTTTGAAGAACCTCGGAATACAGAGGGTATACTGATCAGTCAACAATGTCACACCGAAATAATGTAAGTGTTTTTCGATCTTTTTGGGATAAGAAGACACAATATATTTTCATAAATTTATTAAATGAAAGAAATCAGTACAATAAACGAATATATCGTTACAAATACGAACAAAAACATTATATATACAACGAGTACGTACAATTGGAAAACGGTTTTTTATCTGTCTGCATACCATTTCATCGTTTCGGCGAGTGTGACACGGGTCAAATAAATTTAAAAAATTTATAAATTCTTTATCATTTGACATATGCATGAGAAATGAGACACAGTACATTCCGCAAACATGCGAAATGGGGACCACACAACTTCGGGAATATGTAACTGAGCGAGAAATTTTACAATAATAGGGTCACTCCAGGGTTGAGTACCGAGTGAATCAAAATAGTACAGGCGCTGTCTATTTTTAAAATAGACAGCGATCCAGTGAATCCCTTCATTACCGATGATGTCTGTGTTCGACTACCGCATTCTCGCGTACTTGGCAAACTCAATGTTTCGCAAACACGCCGATAAATTTGGAACGTGTGACTCGCTCCATTACTTTCTGAAGTGTATTAGCATCCATTTTAAAAGTCAGTGATAACGCTCCTAAATCTATCTACTTCTATTAGGGCTTGCGATTCGAGATATACTAGTACACTAACAGGCGCGTCTATAGACTTGGCGAATTCCAGCCGCACTGAGATGTTTCCGCTCTGCTGTGGGGTTAAATGGGTATTTACGCTAGCAGATAAGTCAGGTGTAATGTCAAACGGGTAAAGGTTAAATTGATCAATGAATTCTTCCTGCGTTACCCCATTACCAAGCTCATCACAATCACCTGCAATATGGGTCAGATTACTATAGGCTCTGGCACAAAGAGGTAACACAGCGTCTGATGAATAGTCCGTACCCATTGTTCCACCCAAAGCAGTGCCATTAACGTATAGAGTTATATTTTTAAGTCCGAAATTCTCGAATTTAAAGGCACTCTTTTTATATTTTCCATTCACCGAAGCGTGGTCCTGCATGCCGATTAATATCCTTTTAGGAAGATTTCCCAGGGCAATGTTTTCTATCTGCTTCGATGCCAACCCTGCAGGAACCGTATATAGTTTGATCTGCACTCTGTTAATAGGATATTTCACTGTAGCGTTTAGTAAATTTTTCTCAATTTCTAGTTGTTTTGGTGAACTTAATTTCACTCGCCGTACGCGGAGGTATGTGTCCATAATGTGAACCACAACGGACTTTGCACCCTCTTCTTGATTCGCATCCAGATTTAAGCAGATCTCAGGACTCGTGCGGGTGAGCTTTATTTTCATATCCACCCCGTTCACAAGCAACTTCTCCTGGAAAGTGAAATCTGTGTGCAACCGTCCAAAACACTCGTATATTTTCTTTTTAGAATTTTTAAATTTGTCCTTTATACTATTTTCATCTTTAGTTTGATAATATCCCTCCGCACTTAAAAAGGTAGCCTTCGCTTCTTTGGAAAAGTTGAGGACATTTTCCAAATAGGCTCGTAGATGATAGTACCCCGTGCCTGCCGATATGTTGGTCTGATTTAAATATACGTCACACTGGTTGAATATGGCGTGCAGAAAGTTTGTTTCAGGGTATACAGCATATTTGTCATCGCAGACCGTTCCATCAGAATGGGCTATAACGTAGCTTAGCGTACATGTGCACACAGCTTGGATCAAAAAAGTAAGGACCTGAGCTGGGTATCACGAATTCTATAGGTGCACTCGGGAACTAATTGTGTTTAAAGGGTTAATTGTAATAAAGTCACTGTGCTCAATAGAAACTTGGGTTGGCGGGAGCTCAAAAAAGGACAGCTCCGATTTACAGCATTGTGAACTACATGGGTGGATGAAGCGTGCCATGGCGAAATAGTGACTCCTCTCTCGACAAGTGGTAAACAAACTATGATTCATGAGATCAATATCCTTAGCTTATATCAGTCAAAAAAGTGGTCAACCATAGGTTTCATTCGCTTACAGCATTTCTTTTTTGATAGCCTTTTACGTTTAATACCACGTGACCCCTTCTTCTTCCGGGGAGCCCTCTTCTTCTTCCCGCCACCACGCATTTTTCTCTTTGCATCTTTGATGATTTCGTTCCGTGTACGCTTTAAATGTTTTTTTAGAGCTTCTTTAGGTTTAGCCCCGGCCAATATGTCTTCTGCAGTGTTAAGGCCTGATTGTAGCGCTTTCCTTCCAAGGTATCTGGCACCCCTCTTCAGCAAAGGAACAGCCGTACGTAGTATGGATGAAAAAATGGATCCAAGTCCACTACCGCGCTGGTATCGCATCCCTCGATAGACGGTGAAAGGCTTTCTATCCATTATAACTCAGTGCGTCGAAAGTGTAGCTTCACTGTTAAGCTCCCGTTACCGAATGGGAAGTTTTCGCCCTCAATCGTTCTTATATATATTGTGATATTGGTTATTAAATTAGTTGCGACATTCACATAATGGGGTCTGTCATATGTAATACTCAAACTCCTTCCTCTATGGTTGGGGATGTGAGCAATGCGCAGCAGGCGTGCCTGGGTATCCCCAACAAACTGGTGCTCCACTATATTACTGTAAATATAGCACATGTCTGGGGACCTTTCAGCCAATTTCTCCATCTTCAATTGATACATTAATCTGGACAAGTTATACTGTGTCTCGTGAAATGTGTCTCTTTGGAAGGCTGCGCTATATCGGCCGTTGGTTAGAATTTTGAACTTTCTATGTTCTTTAAGACGTCTGTTAGTCTTTGATTTTAGGATTAGTGTATGTGCAGGGTTGTTTACGATTTCATATACTAAATCATTCGTAAGGTTTGAGTTTCTTAAACTTACGTTTAAGCCTCTCACAACATCCTCGACCGAACCATATTGACCCGGCCCTAGTCTTACTTCTGTACTGTAATACCGTGCAATCTTAGTCCGAGCGATGCGCATAGTTTCATCCATAGCTACCCCAGCTTTTTCACACTCGTCAATGTCTCTAAGAATCGTAAAAACGGTTTCTTTATGTTCAATATTTAAAAAGACGGTGTCCAGCTGAATTTCGCATATCCCCACCTCATACGCCAGGAACCCTGTTTTCTTTTAACATTTGCGTTTTGGTGGCTTTAGCAACTGTTTCAGGTGATTTATTTTTCAGAGGAACTAGCCACAGATATCTAGAGAACACGTCTATTATGAATAGAATGTAGCGGTAACCATCGTTATACACAGAATATCTTTGCATGTCTGTTAAATCTGCTTGCCAAATAGAATCAATCGAGGAAGCCGTTGTCTTGGCTGTTTTAAACCTTTTTCTCACAGGCTTATGAAGCGTATAAGCGTCCTGCTCCCTCAAAAATCTTTCAACATCTTTTTTTCCTACTCCGTAAACGTACAGTCTATCTACGCCGCCGTAAGAGGATGGGGTAGAAATGTCATAATAGCGTTTAGTTAATACGTTAGCCATTTGCGTATTTTAGAGGCACGTGGGTAGGGTTGGTTTAACCTCTTCTTGCTCCTCTTCAAAGGTGTTACCGCCGGGGGTGACGGCGCCTTCAATTGTGTCACAGGCGTTGCATGTTCCAAGTCTTTTAACCTGTTCAGATTTCCTATCAACGTTTTAGGGACATTTATTTGTTGAAGTCTTGCTTTAATATGCGTCCATCCTGATGGTGATGGCCTATCCCACTTTCTCACCAGATCATGGACAATGTCTACGATATTCGATCCCTGTACCTTTGATCCTTCCACAATGATCTCCCCTGTATCGGTCCATTGTATGGCGGGATCCTCATTCAATAGATTATAAAGACTTAAGCCTTTACTCCTCAATGTAAGTGGGAGGGTATTTTTTAATACATGTTCGATATGTTGTGTGGCTAATCTTTTGGTTGGTCAGCTGTGTCGTCGGGTACAGATCCTATGTCGCCATCGTCCCCCGTGCTGTGCCTAATAACCACAGGAATCTCTGTAGGGCTCTTATAATTTTCGTACTCGTGAAGAAATTTCTGCAGAGCTTCTTGGTATAATTCTTTTCTCATCAGGTGTTTTTTCACTGTTTAATAGGCTAACAATTCGCTTTCCATTCTTTTAAGTCTGCTTTTACGGGGATCTAGATACGTGTCTCTTTGCAGTGGGCGTACACCTCGTGGGAATCACTACCACTTTCTTCATTATATTAATCTAGTCAGTAAAGGACCCAAAACTGAAAATAAGATGGGGAGAAATGACCCTCCTGTTTGTACAATAATCGTTTTTTCTTCGCTACAGTTTTGGCTTTCGAGCGAGTGCACGTATTATGTTCTTGTAGCGGCGTAGGGAGCCTTCTGATGGGTTTTTCATTGATACATTGCAATTTATAACGTTAAGCCATCATTTCACAGATGCATTTTAAAAAGTCGGCATCGATATTTTAATAAACATCTGCTGCATTGCCCGAGGCAGTCGATGATAGATTTTTATTAATTCACGGTATTTCTTTAGTCTCTTTGTCCATTCTGGAATATACACCGTTTCAGGCTCGTTTGGAAATATATTCGTTCGCAGAAGCACTCTAAACGTGTTTCGCGGATGAAGGTCGCAAAGCAAATATCCCGTAACGCGTGCTTGTAGCTTCTTTATAAACTTCCAAAAACTCCTTACGCTGATTCGGGAACATTTGATTGGCTAATTACCCAATTTGTGATACATCTCTACGTTGCGCGAATAAGACTAGATATTGCGTATTTAACGACACATCGCGCATGTATCTATTTTTGAAAAATAGATTCTGATTGATGAAGAACACGCTTATGTTAAGATGGTGGGAGAATACTGTAAATGTCTCGGCAAACGTTTATCCATCTCCAACATGAGATCGTCAATTGCAATGATTGTATTTCATTTCCCTTTAACGAATTAACGTCATATACGCCTTTGTGGAACAAAATATCATCTTGGTATCGTTGAACACTGATGATACGTCGAATAGCACCATATAACTTTATGCACAAATTTCGAGAACATCTCCCCCTTTTCTTTAATGATTTTAAGCATAACACAGTTTTACCACATCCTGTAGTCCAGATATAATACATGTGGATGGGCTCGTGAATCTGAATTTTTCTACAGAGTCCATTTCTAACACGTCACACTCCTAAGTGAGTCATTACAAATATTACAAATTTTTGAGTGCTGATCCTTATATTTCTTCTCCCACAGAACCGTGAATGACGATGAGGTAGAGCAGCCCATCATTACGGATGACCTCGACGACAGTGTAGTTGTGATCTCCTCCCCTGAACCCTCACCAGCGATACCGGTAACACGTCCAAAGCGGAGGTATGAGATACCCACGTCAGGTATAAAGCGACCGAAATACGCGTCTGTTGCAGCGGTAATAGATCCCCAACCCTCAACCTCTTACGCAACAACACCCCCAGCAGCACCTAATATATCCCCTTATTCATCCGCCGCCCCCCGTTCTGTTAAGTCTACAATAATAGAGCCCCAACCATCAACCTCCTACGCAACAGGCCCCCATCAGCAGCACCTTCGGCCAATTATCCACTAATTCCGCCCCCCGTTCTGTTGAGGATGGTATAACTCTGGAATTGGTGCGATCCGCAGCCCCCACCCCAGCCTGACTAGAAATCGGTATAGAGTCAGGGTCGACCCTAGAGTCATGTATAGCATGGAATTGAGCGCGGACTACGCCGGGTTGTAGAGCATATTATAGAGTTTGCTCTTCAGAATCGTGACGAGCGTGAAGTCAGGACGAGTCTGTCCTTTGGATTCGGGTCAGATGACGGTGATGTAGACGATTATTGGGTGATGGTGCCATTTAGACGTTTGGCGGCTGAAGATGTAGAATATATATTAGGGCGTATAATGCAAGCCGCCCAAAGTAGTATAGCCTTCAATATGGACAACTTCACGGTAAATATTGACCATGTATACCGTGTTGCGGTCATAGTGCCATACCGTATACTCTTAACTTCAATTCTCAAGCTATTTATAGACGGCATATAAACGTCGATCGTGGTTGCGGCTTTATAGCAGTACTCTTAGCACGTATGTTTACTGTACAAAATACACGAACTCAAAAAATTTGGTTGCTACAGTCGTGAGCGTGCCCGTAAACTAGCTGTAGACTGTGAACTTGAATTTGATTGTAATATGGGTCCTGAAGAGCTGAGAAGGGTAGAACAGGAAATGAATGTCCCGCATAGTTGTGTTTGGGTTGGATGATCGTCGTAGGACTGGTGTATGTTTTTAAAAGCTGTGTGAGAGATCGTACAAGGCCCCTACTTATTTTAGGATTGTCAGGGATAACGTATCTCCCCATCCGTAATATAAGGTGGCTTTACGCGAGTTATGACAAAAGTCGAAAAATATGGGAGACATCATGATTTTGTGTAAGGGGTGCCTCGAGTTTGCGGATGATATAGTGAGACATTGTAAAGAATGTCACATGGTATGTGAGCAGTGTAAAGCACCAAATGTGAAAGCCGTGTAGTTGAAGCTGAGAAGAGAGACTGTGATGTGTGTAGACGCACATTTTCAATAATAGCTGTTTTGATTTCTATAAATCAATTGGCACGTGCAGGAAAATGAGAATCTGTGAATGTGGTATGTTTCACCAATGGATAATTAGGGAAAATTTAAGCACAAGTGTGACGTAATTCACTGTCCTACATGCCAGGAGGAATATAAGGCGATGGAGTAAAGCATGTATGTTATATGAAAGATGCTAAGCCTAAAAATAACCCTTGTATAACTGTATACTACGATATAGAAACATATACGAACGCTGAAACCAAAGAGGTAATTCCACATTTACTTGTGAGCCCGTCTATCTGTGATGAGTGTATGGATATCGAATGTGACGAGTGCCCCAAATGTGGTAAACGGACAAACGTTTTTAAAACGAATGTCAGCGATAGTCCTGTGAAACTATTTGTGTCCTATATTGTCAAGTTAGCCGACAAGTTCAAAAAATGACTGTGTATATTCTCGCCCATACGAGGCAAAGTTTGACACGCAGTTCCTTTAATAGGAGTTGCTTGAACACGAATCCTCTGAGATATTTACAGGTCATCCATTGAAAAGGCAACAAATTAATACAGATGCAGATAAGAGGCAATGTACAATTTAAAGATACTTTATTATTCACACCTTGTAAATTAGCAAAGCTACCAAGGTGATGGGAGTAGCAGCTGAAGTTTCCAAAGGATACTTCCCATACACTTTCCTCACCGCGAGACTTTAAACTACGTAGGCCCACCACCCCCCAAACATTATTTTGACTGCATGGATGAACGTGAAGACTTTGATCGATACTACGACAATTTTAATGAAAGTAACCCTTATAATATAGCTGATGAATGTGAGCGTTATTGCGTGAATGATGTGCGCGTGCTTAGAGTATGTTTCCAGGCCTTTAGAAGGATGTACATAGCCCGTTTCAAATGCGATCCACTGCAAGTCGCAACCACCATCGCATCATTATGTTTTACGGTGTTCAAGAATAACTTCATGCCGAAAGACACCTTAGCCATTATTCACCGAAACAATCCCCGCAGTTACGGGCACAAGGCTATTTACTGGCTCATACACCTACAGCAACAGACAGGTGTATACATAAAGCATAAAGCACGCCCGCAACACGGGTGAAGTACCCATTAAGATTAATGGACGTGTTTTTGGGGTTGATGGGTTAAGTGAAAACCGTGTCACTGGTGTGAAGACTGTGTACTCCTTTAACGGTTGCTGGTGGCATGGATGCCCCCGTCCTGAGTGCGGAGTCACCGGAGATATCCACGGTAGGTCTCCTGCCGACTGTCTTGCATCGACCCGCACCCGCGATCAACTTATAGGATCACAGTTCACTCACAAAGTCTTGTGGGAGCATGAATATGATGCACGGATGGAGACAGACGAGGTGTACCGTGAGGAAATAAAAGCGATCAAGCGTTCAATGGTGCTGGATCCTCTCAAATGTGGTGATAGCTTGTTTGGAGGATGTACAAATCCTTTCAGACTATACTTCCCACCTACGGAGGGCGTGAAGCTCCATTACTACGATTTCTGTTCTTTATACCCATACGTGATGAAGAGCAATCCGTACCCCGTGGGCGCTCCTGAGAAACTGGTGGGGCCTAGCCTACCATCCATCAATGAATTTTCAAAAAATTTGAATGATCGTTACTTTGGGATCTCTTTCGTAGACGTACTCCCCCCACGCAATTTATGGATGCCGATCTTACCTGTCGTTATCGACGACAAGCTCATGTTCCCCTGTGCGTGAAGTGCGCGGAAGAGGATAACGGCGAATGTAACCATATACCCCATCAGCGTAAGATCAGAGGCGTATATACAAGTCCTGAGTTGGCCCTAGCCGTGCGCCATGGTTATAGAATACTGAAGATACATGAGGTGTGGAGGTTTCAGAAGCTACCCAACCTTTTCACACCATATATAAACACCTTTTTGAAGGATAAGGTTGAGGCATCAGGGTATCCGCGAGGAGTTGATACCGAAGATGAAAAGTCTGCCTATATTCAACGTTACCGCGACCGCGAAGGTATACAACTTGATCGTGTCCAAATTGTAAAGAATCCTGGCAAGCGCTTTAGTGCAAAGTTGTGTCTAAACAGTCTATGGGGAAAATTTGCGCAGAATACCGGCAGAGGGAGCATTCATTTGGCACAAAGTTATAGCGATGTCTGGGATTATGCCATGCCCCCGATAAAGAGGTCATGGAGATCGTAAATGTAGGTAATACTTACGTAATAAAGTACAACAACACTGAATTTGCCACAGATACCTCAAGGGTTACAAACATACCTGTGGCCAGCTTCACAACAGCCTACGCCCGTATAAAACTTTGGGGTCTATTGCATTCTCTTGGGCGGAGAGTATTGTATGCCGATACAGATAGCGTGATATTCACAGAGAGGGAGGGTGAATACATGCCCACTATTGGGGAGTTCCTCGGCGAGCTCACTGATGAGATCAAGGATGAGTATGGGACAACGCATACGCCGACTCTTTTGCCTCAACAGAACCTAAGACTTATGGGGTACGGGTCAGGGTGGGGGAGGAAATGAAATATATCGTGAAGGCAAAGGGTATTACGCTCAACCATGCGAATCGGGAGGTTGTTAACTTTGAGTCGTTGAAGGATCTAGTATGTTTGGATGAACAACCTCCCCAACTAATTGTAGGCACCCACAATTTTCGGGCGCAGAAGCTGGGGGGCGTGAAGGAACTTAGGGGTACGATGGTGTGCCGTAACACCTATAGGAAACGTTACCAGTTACCTGGTACCTATGATACCGTACCCTTTGGATACCAATGATGCTTCTAACTCACACGTCTTGTATATAATCGTATCTATTTGTAAATATATATATATATATATATATAACTTGACTATCTCGTTTATTAAATCGTATTTGTAAATATATATAACTTGAATATCTCGTTTATTAAATAAATCATGTTTCAAATAGCGTTTCACTTTCTCATTTGTGTGTGTGTGTGTGTGTGTGTTTGTGTGTGTGTGTGTGTGTGTGCAGGTGAAAGTTCTAAGCTCCGCCCACTGTAAGACCGTGAGTCATGCTACTATCTGGGAGTCCCTGCGTGGTCAGTCGACCGCAGTAAGCCCGAGAGATCAGACGTGTATTCAGATCAGACGTGTATTCAAATGGCTACCTTTAATATTGCTTGTACAACGTTTACGAAATGGTATTCAGTAAAGTGCCAGGATGTGGTGGATACCGAAAAACTTCCTATTCATCCCTCCTATGCCTCTTTTAAAAACACATTGGATTGTGCGAAGTTCCAAGATGTACAAATACTCTACGGATGTTCTGGTGAGACCGTTGAAGGCTTTCGTTGCACAGACGATGTGCTGAAGTATACTGCAGAGCTAAACTTTATAAAGTCTCACATACACCGTGAAGTAAAAGAAACAACGCGTGCAGAAGAGAAGCAGCAGGTATGGATAATGAGTCTTGCTGATGGGTGGTGTGACAAGCGGTATTACGTCATGCTACACCATGTCGATTACTCATACCCTACGACTGGAAATGTGAATCTCGTGATCATGGACAATCTTAAGTATTTTTATCACTATATTAACGTATATCATGATGAGGTTCGTAGTGTGGTTGTGGCTAGTACCCTGCGTGAATTTTTAACAGAGTTTAGAGACGAGTATCGTTTGATGGGCAGAAAGGAAAAATATGAACATATGTTCCTCTCAAATAGTGCGCCGGAGTGTGGAGATATTTAGTAAAATGTTCCTAGTTCTTATCCAAAATGTCTGGTGCGTAGGCTGGTAGTGATATTCTTGTACCGGTACAACAATTCGACTCGCGGAACAAGCCCATTCACGTATCATCGAGTCAGCCGCCCGTCGAACCATTCCTGCCTACCTGCGTGGCTCACACGGCTCAAAGTTATCTCAGAGCTTGAGCCGAGTGGACGTGCGCTCTTCGGATACGATGGAGCTTCCTTTGAGCAGCATTCTCAACGCCTCGTACGATGTGTCCGTGACGAAATCGTTGCGCGTGTTCAGGCGTAATTCCGGTACCATTAGCTATGTACTGGAAACGGAATGTAGACCGACAAACAAAGGGGTTTATTTAAGTATCGAGGAGATGAATAGAATCTTTGTGATAGTTGAGAAGTGGAGTGAAGATCGTTATAAAATACTTGCTAACGTAGGTACAAGAAGAGAGCAGATTAGTAACGCACCCTCATACGCCGTTGTATGTACGTTGTGTATAAATAACGATCGGCCGTGCATTGATATACGGTTGATGTGGAAGAATGCTTCTGATAATAACGCTCTTATTCCTACGCGAAACCGTTTCATCCTCGACAGAATGTTTGAAATCGTCGGATTCCGTAAACTGAAACCTATATTAGACGCGCGTGTTACGGATATGTTTTATTTTGATACAGTACTTGAATACGCATACACCGCTCTGCTCGATGGGTTTACCGAGTGTAGGACTGGTGAGAATGGTCTAGTGCTGGATGTTTATTTAAAAAGTTTAGACTCTTTGAAATACCATGAACTTTGGTACAAAGCAATTGATCGGTACAAGGCTGAGCTCACCTACACCGTTCACCCTGAAGAACTATTTCTTTATATAACGCGAAGTTGTCGTAACGATTTAGAAGATTATTTCAATTGCCGCTATGTTGAGTGAGTTCACGATTGAAAAGCTCGAGTCGGTAGAAATAAACCCTCGATTGGAAAAGCGTTCTTATAAGCTTGTGTTTAATAATGTAGCTAACGATGAACTCTTTGTGCGTGCTTTTGATTGTATTCTAGACGTGTTTAAAGATGACTTACCAACCGGTTGTAAAGTGGGAACAAAAATAGTACTGAACGATATGAAAGCCCTTCATATCGAGTACAGGTTTCCCTATACTTTAAGCGGTGAAATATTATTAAGCCGCATATACTGCGTAATGCAGAGCAATATGATGTAATTGTAAACTCGATTAAGACCGAGTTTAGTATTTTGAAAAAAAGTGAATTGTATTTATATTTTGCTGGACATTTCTCCTGTACTGATTATACGCATATTTCTATTGATTTGTGTTTATATATATATATTTTGCGTGATATTTCTCCTGTATTGTTATGTACATATTTCTATTTAAGTGTATATTTATTTGAAATGTATATTTTATTTTATATATATCCATAATTGTGTGTGTGTATTTCTGTTATATGCATATTCCTCAAATGTATATTTATTTTCTATATATTTATTATAAACAGAATGATGCAATGTTGTTTATTGTTATGCCTTCTACTACCGGTATTCGAAATATAATAATGCATACAACGGTATTGCGGTATCTGGCAATATTTAAGCCTTCTAAGCCAACTGGCTGATTACGAGTCTATAATAGTGTATACAATGGTATTGCGGTATCTGGCAATATTTAAGCCTTCTAAGCCAACTGGCTGATTAGGAGTCTATAATAGTGTATACAATGTTATCTGGCAACTCTGTCTTCGATTAAATGAATACATGGCGCTATCTGGCAACTCATTTACAGCCAACTGGCTGATTAGGCGTATATAATAATAATGTATACAATAATACTGCTAAAAAGAGGTATCTGACAACCATTTACAGCCAACTGGCTGATTATGAGTCTATAATAATGTATACAATGGTATCGCGGTATCTGGCAACTCAAGCCATTTACGCCAACTGGCTGATTAGGAGCCTATAAAACAACGCCAACTCGGCTGAAGTCTTAATGTGCACTTGGCTCCTGCCAGGTGAACACCTCTCCTCCTTTCTCTCCTTTCTCTTGGGGGATAACGCCGCCTCCAAGTTTCCCCCACCCCCCCCTCATTTGCAACACCCCCTCCCCCCTCTGCAACACCCCCTCCCCCTTTGCCACAACCCCCTCCCCCTTTGCGACAACCCCTCCCCCTTTGCAACATTACATAATAACCTGCAACATTCTTGCACCCTCCCCTTTTGCGGCTATACTACTCACCACATACATAACAAAAGGAATTAGGATGATTCAGACAGTTCCGTGGCATTACAAAACATCTATATGAATACAACACTGGAGTAAAATTAACAAGAAGCAACAGACACTAGCTGTTAACACTGTGACATTTACAAGCAGACTGACTTGGAGCTGCCCTACACACAGAAACTAGGCTCATGTCTGAACAGGTACAAACATGTTTCAACCTGCACAGTCTGCTGCTCCGACCAAATTTATCCTGCCAGCATTATCAGAACTTTCTCCCCAAAGGAATAAATTGTACTTATTTTACAGAAAAATTAATACAACATATATATTAATATTAATATATTTTATTATAGTTATATTAATTAATATAATATATTATTATATTTATTATTTTTATAATGTTTTATATTATAATATTGTTATATACTTAATTATATATAATATGTTATTATTTTTTTATCCGGTGATCATGCTAAATGAGGAAAAAATGAACATAGCGTCACAAGTAAACTAAGCCTGATAGAAAAAATCTGATTTCATATTTAGATTCAGCATGAAAAGTACACTTAGAACACCCATCAAAACCCTTGTGACAAAATTGTTGTTGACCTATGTTATCAAGGGTGTACAGTTGATCTATTAGTAAATAGTAAATACTATTCCAGAAACAAACAATGTTATAATTAATAACACTGGTATGCATATGAAATTTTTTTGTCTGCTGTGAGGGTTTTTTCAACTCATATTATATAATTCGACCATGCTGAATTCGAAAATGACATTGGTTTTCCTCAATCAGGTCAGGTTTTTTCTCTATTGGCCATTTATTATAAGTCCAATTTTATCCCCAAATTTATTGATTTTTTTAGCTTAAACACTGTAGATACGAGTAATATTATAAGAACACTCTTGAAAAATGAAAACATTGTGTGAATAAATACTTTTATTCATACAATGAATATGGAAAAAAGTTTATTGAGGAAGGAATGAAGTTTTTTTGGCTTTCCGTCTGTGTTTTTCTTCGGGCACGTCTCGCTTCAAACACCAGCAATAGTCCGCCAGCATATTGATATCCCAGTTTCCCTGGTACCTCTCTTCCATTATTTTGATATCTTGGTGAAATCGTTCACCCTGTTCCTCACTATAATCTCCGCAATTTTCAGGAAAATAGTCCAAGTGGGACCAAAAAAAGTGCATTTTTATGGACATGCGCGACCCATGAGCTTTGAAAGCTTCCATCAAGTTTTCGACAACGGACTCGTATTCTGGACTTCTACGCTTGCCAAGAAAATCAGTGACAACTGATTTGAATGCCTGCCAGGCATTCTTCTCAGTTGGAGTCATTGCGTTTTCGAACTGAGTATCCTTGATCAAAGTTCGAAATCGAGGACCATCAAAAACCCCAGCATTTAGTTTAGCATCAGATATATGAGGAAATTTATTCTCGAGATATTGGAATGCTGAACCCTCCTTAGTCATTGATTTGATGAAATTTTTCATCGAACCCAGCTTAATATGAAGTGGTGGGAGCAAAATTTTTGTTGGTGGTACAAGGGGCACTGAAACGACATTATGCGACCCAGGTTCAAAATTCTCTCTGGATGCCCATTCACGCTGTGCATAGTGCTTCTCATCCGCTCGGCTATCCCATTTGCAGAGGAAACATGGGTATTTCGTGTATGCCCCTTGCATTCCCAATACAAATGCACAATCTGAAAAAAAATGAAAATATTTAAAGAATTTAGAGAATTTGTTCTATCAGATAAAAAAATCTATGCATTGGACTGTATCACTTCTGTGGGGAAGTTAAGTGTTCTTATACGCTCTCAAATAACCTTTGGAAATAAACATAGTCAATAGCAATAGTTTACTTATGATATTAGTATTACCTTCAAATCTCCACAGATCCTCCAGTTATGTTGGTCGTATACGAGAGCATCCAGTAAAATTTTCATGTTATCGTAGCTCTCAGTAAGTTGTACGGAATGTGCTACAGGGACTGATGCAACCCTATTCCCAATGTTGAGAAGTACTGCTTTCAAACTTCGTTTAGACGAGTCTATAAATAGCCTCCATTCTGATGCGTTATATGGCAGGCCCAAGGATTCGATTAGCCCCTCAACATTGCAGCAGTACACTAAGGAAGAGGTATTTTCGTGTGCTGCAAAAAACTTGCGGAATTCTTCCTCTCGTTTCCTATACCAGGAGAATGTTGTTCCCGGAGCCAGCAAGTTGTCCTCTCGAAGTCGTGAGCCCAAGATCTCGGCAGCTAATTTGGAAAGTCCTAAATCCCTGGTAAGATCATTAAGTTTGGCCTGGTTGAGAGGCCTCGGCTCATTTGAAGCGGTATTTTGAGGTATATACGACTGGGAGTGGTCATTGGCATTGGTCATTGATTCATCATCAGAATCATCGAAGTCCAGGGTTTGAGGTGGGTCGGGTATTGGAATTCCAGGACCATGGGGTACAGGTCTCATAGCAGAAGGAATGTCAGGGTATACAACAATGTGTTTATTCTTCTTGTTAACTCCTGAAAATAGAAACACAGAAACATGGATATAAAACTTGCATATGAAATAGAAGAAGCATTCAGACAGTGGCGGCTCGTGAGGGAAGGCTGCGGTCTGTAAGATATGAAATAGGTCGATGGAGTCTGTATATTTTCTTTCTTTTTCATTCATATTGTCCCTCCAGGGACAATATGAATGAAAAAGAAAGAAAATATACAATCTGTCACGTGATCCTTTCCTTCTCTCCAAATCATGGGAATTCCAAAAGGCAAAGATTTCGCTCTGCGTTTGCTCCATCTTCTCAAATTTTCAATGCACGTCTTGCAGCACATACGAGGGGCGAAATTTTTGTCCTGGTCCCCTAGCTTAATTCCAAAGTATGCTCTATACATTGTCTTCAGAAATTTAGTGATTTGGGACTGGTTATTTGGCATGGTAACCGTCCCACATATGTAGCAGAATCTATTGGGATCATTTTTACACGCTCTATTCATTATGAAATATTTTATCTATATGCCTGAAAAGTAAAAAAAGATATTATACAAGTGAAACAAGTGATGATAGATGTTACTGTTCCAATTCCGCTTTGACAAAATCATGAAAAATTCTATTTTACTTATGAGGCCATAGCCGGATAAACTGAGCTGATTGAGAAAAAGGGATTGCAGATTCGAAATCAGCAGGAAAAACTCTATACGAATCACTTACAAAACCCTTGACATCAAAATTGATGCATACCAGTGATAATACATAGATCAACTGTACGCCATTGATAATTGGTTAGGTTAAGTCGTGATATTTCCTTTAGTTTTAACGAAAATATTCTGTCAAAATTGGTGTGGGGGAGATAACCTACAAGTACCAGAAGTACGTGTAATTTCCTCAGATTAGCTTTAGTGAGGTCTTATGGCATTTGAATGTAACAATTAACTGCATAGCAACATCTAGCAGTTTTTTGGATATTGTCCTGAGCATTTAGAACCCAAAAAGAGATGCAGAAACTGTGTGAAGGGTTACTCTCGTTTAAAATGCAGAAAGTGTGATGTACCATTATGTTTAACAAAGTCAAAAACTGTTTTAACGCATTCCATTCAAAGCAGTATGGTCTACCGTTGTGTTTTGCAAAGGACAAAAATTGCTTTTATTTGTTTCATTCAAAGTACCAAAGTTATGTTAGTTTCTCTTATTACTTGATAGCGCCAAATGGAATCGTAATTAATTAATTAAATAAATTCCTAAACAAAGTTCTATTTGTTTCCATACCGATTTTTAACATATTTAAGTGTTAACAAATTTTTTTTTAACTCAAAATAATAATTTGGGATAGAAAAGGTTAAGTTGGTTTATTGTTAAAATATCTTAACCCTCCTCCAGCCAACTTTACCGGAAGTAAAGAATTCGTGCGCTTGTGTGACACCATGCAGTGACAGAATTGTTTGCCAGGGCTTAGAACCCCTCTTGTTTCTTAGGGAAGCGTGGAAGAATTTGTGACTAAGGTTACACCTCATTTTCTCATTATCACAATCCTCTTTCTCCCACATATCTTTTTCTTTTACACATTTATCCCTTGCATATTCTTTCAACCACACACACACACACACACACACACACACACACATACACACACACACACAGCCATACTCCACGTTCCCCCCCCTCCATATACACCCGATAACACTGAAACGTAATCGTAATTCTCTTTCTTGTACATTCTGGCAACTAAGCTTCATTTAAAAATGGCAATCTAATTGGCACAATTGTTTGACGCGCAGGCACACCCGCGCAGTGACGCTACATCAAAAGTTTTGAATACTTTTGCACAAGAAGTCGGTAATATTATTATAGGTGGCTCGGAGTGCACATGCTGTGAGGTGCATCTAATCTGTTAGATATTTTAAGGAACTTGAAAGAAGAACATTTGGTAAGTTGCTTTACAACTTTTCACATATTTTTGCAGACCTAATTTACATATCCTAAGAAACCGTGATAAAGTGTTCAAAATTCTTCAGTATTATCTCTTTCCTACATCAATTATTTCCAGTCGTCTCTGCATTATTTTGTATATATACTTTTTATTTTTGTCAATGTTAATAACAAAAGCCTGCGATGGTTTTGTTGTCCGAAATACTTTATCACTTATACCCTTTAGTGATTTCTACACGCTGATTCCGAAAATAATATTCATTTTTCGTCATCACGTACAGATTTTTCAAAAAATGTCATATTTCATATTGCATATGTAAGTAAGCTTCATTAAAATCCAATTTTTTTTCGTATGTTGCGCATATTTCTCCATGAAAATAATGTCATTTTCGTTGTTAGAATATAAAAATTTATTAGTATACAAGTTTCAGTTAAATCCCGTGGGATCGTCCATTTGGAAAGGATCGGTAGTTTCTTCTGAAAAAAGTTATAGTCTTCAGAAGAGCTGTCTGCGAAGTGCTGGTGGGGGTCAAAAAAGATTTTGTTCAGGCGATGTCTATATATACATATATACAGAGTATATACAGGGTGTCTCAAAAGTCACTATCTATTTCGGTGACAGATGTTTTTTTTAAAAATGCTATGCTGGCATAAAGATATGTACTTCTGGTGCAAATTTTTGTATTTAAAAAAGTTAATTGGTTTATTATCTTGACATGCTTGAACAATTCCTCGAACCTCAACTTCTTACAGATGGCATTCTTGACACATTAGTTTTTTAGCAGGATGGAGCACCGTGCCATTATGCAATAATTGTACGTGATTATCTTGAGAGACGCTTCCCCATGGGCAGCACGTTCACCCGATTTAACACCATTAGATTTTTTCGCCTGGGGTTTCATTAAGTCTAAGGTGTACACTGGTAGAAGAATTAGTGATGTAGCCGAACTTCGAAATCGTATTCCCGATGCAGTTCAGAAAATAACACCTCAAATGCTGGAAAGTGTGTTCCGGGAAACAACTTATCGCTTTGAGCTCTGTAGAGACACTGATGGTCGCAATGTGGAGACAGATAAATAAATAGCACTAATTCTTTGTGGCACTTACTTTGAAATAAATATATTTTTCATGTCTTAAACTCATCCACGTTATGTTCATGACCAAGAGCCCCCATGACTGAATTAACATCTTTACAAAACACAAGTCCATCTTCATGGGAGAACCATTCTTTGAATTCATCATGGCGGCTGCGGAAAAAACAAACTTTAGTGTCACGTTGCAGTAGATCCCAACCCTTTAATCTTGAACCTAAAAGTTCAGCCTGCTTCTTAGATAATTTCAAATCACGAACTAGGTCATTTAGATCTCCTTGTGACAGTAAATGTGGTTCATTGGAGGAACAGGTAACCTGGAATGTTGGATCAGAAATGTCTTCATCTTTTTCCTCGTGATATGCTACAGCTACGTTTGATTCCTCATCACTTAAACTTACATGTTCAGGAGGATTTGGTACTGGAAGTTGAGCACTGTGGGGAACTGGTCTCATTGCAGACGGTAGATTAGGGTATTTCATAAGGCTCTTTGTTTTTGAAGTGATCCCCTTTGTATTTACCAGGCAGAAATAGCAGTCTGTTGTGTGATCTTTGGGTTCCCTCCAAATCATTGGAATAGCAAATGGCATGTGACGTGAACCGTTTAGCCATCCTGTAAGTAGTCTTACACATGTCACACAACAAATGTGAGGGGCCCAACTCTTGTCCTGATCGCCTACTTTACATCCGAAATAAAGTTCATAGCATTTTTTTTACTAATGGTGTAAAGTTACGTTTCTGGGATTTTAAAGTTAGATCACCACATACATAACAAAAGGAAGTAGGATGATTCAGACAGTTCCGCGGCATTACAAAACATCTATACGAATACAACACTGGTGTAAAATTAACAAGAAGCAACAGACACTAGCTGTTAACACTGTGACATTTACAAGCAGACTGACTTGGAGCTGCCCTACACACAGAAACTAGGCTCATGTCTGAACAGGTACAAACATGTTTCAACCTGCACAGTCTGCTGCTCCGACCAAATTTATCCTGCCAGCATTATCAGAACTTTCTCCCAAAGGAATAAATTGTACTTATTTTACAGAAAAATTAATACAACATATATATTATATTAATATATTTTATTATAGTTATATTTAATATAATATATTATTATATTTATTATTTTTATAATGTTTTATATTATAATATTGTTATATACTTAATTATATATAATATGTTATTATTTTTTTATCCGGTGATCATGCTAAATGAGAAAAAATGAACATAGCGTCACAAGTAAACTAAGCCTGATAGAAAAAATCTGATTTCATATTTAGATTCAGCATGAAAAAGTACACTTAGAACACCCATCAAAACTCTTGTGACAAAATTGTTGTTGACCTATGTTATCAAGGGTGTACAGTTGATCTATTAGTAAACAGTAAATACTATTCCAGAAACAAACAATGTTATAATTAATAATAGATCAACTGTACGCCATTGATAATTGGTTAGGTTAAGTCGTGATATTTCCTTTAGTTTTAACGAAAATATTCTGTCAAAATTGGTGTGGGGGAGATAACCTACAAGTACCAGAAGTACGTGTAATTTCTTCAGATTAGCTTTAGTGAGGTCTTATGGCATTTGAATGTAACAATTAACTGCATAGCAGCATCTAGCAGTTTTTTGGATATTGGCCTGAGCATTTAGAACCCAAAAAGAGATGCAGAAACTGTGTGAAGGGTTACTCTCGTCTAAAATGCAGAAAGTGTGATGTACCATTATGTTTAACAAAGGACAAAAACTGTTTTAACGCATTCCATTCAAAGCAGTATGGTCTACCGTTGTGTTTTGCAAAGGACAAAAATTGCTTTTATTTGTTTCATTCAAAGTACCAAAGTTATGTTAGTTTCTCTTATTACTTGATAGCGCCAAATGGAGTCGTAATTAATTAATTAAATAAATTCCTAAACAAAGTTCTATTTGTTTCCATACCGATTTTTAACATATTTAATTGTTAACAAATTTTTTTTTAACTCAAAATAATAATTTGGGATAGAAAAGGTTAAGTTGGTTTATTGTTAAAATATCTTAACCCTCCTCCAGCCAACTTTACCGGAAGTAAAGAATTCGTGCGCTTGTGTGACACCGTGCAGTGACAGAATTGTTTGCCAGGGCTTAGAACCCCCCTTGTTTCTTAGGGAAGCGTGGAAGAATTTGTGACTAGGGTTACACCTCATTTTCTCATTATCACAATCCTCTTTCTCCCACATATCTTTTTCTTTTACACATTTATCCCTTGCATATTCTTTCAACCACACACACACACACACACACACACACACACACAGCCATACTCCACGTTCACCCCCCTCCATATACACCCGATAACACTGAAACGTAATCGTAATTCTCTTTCTTGTACATTCTGGCAACTAAGCTTCATTTAAAAATGGCAATCTAATTGGCACAATTGTTTGACGCGCAGGCACACCCGCGCAGTGACGCTACATCAAAAGTTTTGAATACTTTTGCACAAGAAGTCGGTAATATTATTATAGGTGGCTCGGAGTGCACATGCTGTGAGGTGCATCTAATCTGTTAGATATTTTAAGGAATTTGAAAGAAGAACATTTGGTAAGTTGCTTTACAACTTTTCACATATTTTTGCAGACCTAATTTACATATCCTAAGAAACCGTGATAAAGTGTTCAAAATTCTTCAGTATTATCTCTTTCCTACATCAATTATTTCCAGTCGTCTCTGCATTATTTTGTATATATACTTTTTATTTTTGTCAATGTTAATAACAAAAGCCTGCGATGGTTTTGTTGTCCGAAATACTTTATCACTTATACCCTTTAGTGATTTCTACACGCTGATTCCGAAATAATATTCATTTTTCGTCATCACGTACAGATTTTTCAAAAAATGTCATATTTCATATTGCATATGTAAGTAAGCTTCATTAAAATGCAATTTTTTTCGTATGTTGCGCATATTTCTCCACGAAAATAATGTCATTTTCGTTGTTAGAATATAAAAATTTATTAGTATACAAGTTTCAGTTAAATCCCGTGGGATCGTCCATTTGGAAAGGATCGGTAGTTTCTTCTGAAAAAGTTATAGTCTTCAGAAGAGCTGTCTGCGAAGTGCTGGTGGGGGTCAAAAAAGATTTTGTTCAGGCGATGTCTATATATACATATATACAGAGTATATACAGGGTGTCTCAAAGTCACTATCTATTTCGGTGACATTAGATGTTTTTTTAAAAAATGCTATGCTGGCATAAGATATGTACTTCTGGTGCAAATTTGTGTATTTAAAAAAGTTAATTGGTTTATTATCTTGACATGCTTGAACAATTCCTCGAACCTCAACTTCTTACAGATGGCATTCTTGACACAGTAGTTTTTTAGCAGGATGGAGCACCGTGCCATTATGCAATATTGTACGTGATTATCTTGAGAGACGCTTCCCCATGGGCAGCACGTTCACCGATTTAACACCATTAGATTTTTTCGCCTGGGGTTTCATTAAGTCTAAGGTACACTGGTAGAAGAATTAGTGATGTAGCCGAACTTCGAAATCGTATTCCCGATGCAGTTCAGAAAATAACACTCAAATGCTGGAAAGTGTGTTCCGGAACAACTTATCGCTTTGAGCTCTGTAAAGACACTGATGGTCGCCATGTGGAGACAGATAAATAAATAGCACTAATTCTTTGTGGCACTTACTTTGAAATAAATATATTTTTCATGTCTTAAACTCATCCACGTTATGTTCATGACCAAGAGCCCCCATGACTGAATTAACATCTTTACAAAACACAAGTCCATCTTCATGGAGAACCATTCTTTGAATTCATCATGGCGGCTGCGGAAAAACAAACTTTAGTGTCACGTTGCAGTAGATCCCAACCCTTTAATCTTGAACCTAAAAGTTCAGCCTGCTTCTTAGATAATTTCAAATCACGAACTAGGTCATTTAGATCTCCTTGTGACAGTAAATGTGGTTCATTGGAGGAACAGGTAACCTGGAATGTTGGATCAGAAATGTCTTCATCTTTTTCCTCGTGATATGCTACAGCTACGTTTGATTCCTCATCACTTAAACTTACATGTTCAGGAGGATTTGGTACTGGAAGTTGAGCACTGTGGGAACTGGTCTCATTGCAGACGGTAGATTAGGGTATTTCATAAGGCTCTTTGTTTTTGAAGTGATCCCCTTTGTATTTACCAGGCAGAAATAGCAGTCTGTTGTGTGATCTTTGGGTTCCCTCCAATCATTGGAATAGCAAATGGCATGTGACGTGAACCGTTTAGAGCCATCCTGTAAGTAGTCTTACACATGTCACACAACAAATGTGAGGGGCCCAACTCTTGTCCTGATCGCCTACTTTACATCCGAAATAAAGTTCATAGCATTTTTTTTACTAATGGTGTAAAGTTACGTTTCTGGGATTTTAAAGTTAGATCACCACATACATAACAAAAGGAATTAGATGATTCAGACAGTTCCGCGGCATTACAAAACATCTATATGAATACACACTGGTGTAAAATTAACAAGAAGCAACAGACACTAGCTGTTAACACTGTGACATTTACAAGCAGACTGACTTGGAGCTGCTCTACACACAGAAACTAGGCTCATGTCTGAACAGGTACAAACATGTTTCCAACCTGCACAGTCTGCTGCTCCGACCAATTTATCCTGCCAGCATTATCAGAACTTTCTCCCCAAAGGAATAAATTGTACTTATTTTACAGAAAAATTAATACAACATATATTATATTATATATTTTATTATAGTTTATATTAATTATATAATATATTATTATATTTATTATTTTTTATAATGTTTTATATTATAATATTGTTTATATACTTAATTATATATAATATGTTATTATTTTTTTATCCGTGATCATGCTAAATAAGGAAAAAATGACATAGCGTCACAAGTAAACTAAGCCTGATAGAAAAAATCTGATTTCATATTTAGATTCAGCATGAAAAGGTACACTTAGAACACCCATCAAAACTCTTGTGACAAAATTGTTTGTTGACCTATGTTATGAAGGGTGTACAGTTTATCTATTAGTAATAGTAAATACTATTCCGAACAAACAAGGTTATAATTAATAATAGATCAACTGTACTCCATTGATAATTGGTTAGGTTAAGTCGCGATATTTCCTTTAGTTTTAACGAAATATTCTGTCAAAATTGGTGTGGGGGAGATAACCTACAAGTACCAGAAGTACGTGTAATTTCTTCGGATTAGCTTTAGTGAGGTCTTATGGCATTTGAATGTAACAATTAACTGCATAGCAGCATCTAGCAGTTTTTTGGATATTGGCCTGAGCATTTAGAACCCAAAAAGAGATGCAAAACTGTGTGAAGGGTTACTCTCGTCTAAAATGCAGAAAGTTGATGTACCATTATGTTTAACAAATGACAAAAACTGTTTTAACGCACTCCATTCAAAGCAGTATGGTCTACTGTTTGTGTTTTGCAAAGGACAAAAATTGCTTTATTTGTTTCATTCAAAGTACCAAAGTTATGTTAGTTTCTCTTATTAGGGTATTTCATAAGGCGCTTTGTTTTTGAAGTGATCCCCTTGTATTTACCAGGCAGAAATAGCAGTCTGTTGTGTGATCTTTGGGTTCCCTCCAAATCATTGGAATAGCAAATGGCATGTGACGTGAACCGTTTAGCCATCCTGTAAGTAGTCTTACACATGTCACACAACAAATGTGAGGGGCCCAACTCTTGTTCCGATCGCCTACTTTACTCCGAAATAAAGTTCATAGCATTTTTTTTACTATGGTGTAAAGTTACGTTTCCGGGATTTAAAGTTAATCACCACATACATAACAAAATGAATAGGATGATTCAGACAGTTCCGCGGCATTACAAAACATCTATATGAATACAACACTGGTGTAAAATTAACAAGAAGCAACAGACACTAGCTGTTAACACTGTGACATTTACAAGCAGACTGACTTGGAGCTGCCCTACACACAGAACTAGGCTCATGTCTGTACAGGTACAAACATGTTTCAACCTGCACAGTCTGCTGCTCCGACCAAATTTATCCTGCCAGCATTATCAGAACTTTCTCCCCAAAGGAATAAATTGTACTTATTTACAGAAAAATTAATACAACATATATTTAATTTAATATATTTTATTATAGTTATATTAATTAATATAATATATTATTATATTTATTATTTTTATAATGTTTTATATTATAATATTGTTATATACTTAATTATATATAATATGTTATTATTTTTTTATCCGGTGATCATGCTAAATGAGGAAAAAATGAACATAGCGTCACAAGTAAACTAAGCCTGATAGAAAAATCTGATTTCATATTTAGATTCAGCATGAAAAGTACACTTAGAACACCCATCAAAACTCTTGTGACAAAATTGTTGTTGACCTATGTTATCAAGGGTGTACAGTTGATCTATTAGTAAATAGTAAATACTATTCCAGAAACAAACAATGTTATAATTAATAATAGATCAACTGTACGCCATTGATAATTGGTTAGGTTAAGTCGTGATATTTCCTTTAGTTTTAACGAAAATATTCTGTCAAAATTGGTGTGGGGGAGATAACCTACAAGTACCAGAAGTACGTGTACTTTCTTCAGATTAGCTTTAGTGAGGTCTTATGGCATTTGAATGTAACAATTAACTGCATAGCAGCATCTAGCAGTTTTTTGGATATTGGCCTGAGCATTTAGAACCCAAAAAGAGATGCAGAAACTGTGTGAAGGGTTACTCTCGTCTAAAATGCAGAAAGTGTGATGTACCATTATGTTTAACAAAGGACAAAAACTGTTTTAAACGCATTCCATTCAAAGCAGTATGGTCTACCGTTTTGTTTTGCAAAGGACAAAAATTGCTTTTATTTGTTTCATTCAAAGTACCAAAGTTATGTTAGTTTCTCTTATTACTTGATAGCGCCAAATGGAATCGTAATTAATTAATTAAATAAATTCCTAAACAAAGTTCTATTTGTTTCCATACCGATTTTTAACATATTTAAGTGTTAACAAATTTTTTTTTAACTCAAAATAATAATTTGGGATAGAAAAGGTTAAGTTGGTTTATTGTTAAAATATCTTAACCCTCCTCCAGCCAACTTTACCGGAAGTAAAGAATTCGTGCACTTGTGTGACACCGTGCAGTGACAGAATTGTTTGCCAGGGCTTAGAACCCCCCTTGTTTCTTAGGGAAGCGTGGAAGAATTTGTGACTAGGGTTACACCTCATTTTCTCATTATCACAATCCTCTTTCCCCCACATATCTTTTTCTTTTACACATTTATCCCTTGCATATTCTTTCAACCACACACACACACACACACACACACACCACACACACACACACACACAGCCATACTCCACGTTCCCCCCCCTCCATATACACCCGATAACACTGAAACGTAATCGTAATTCTCTTTCTTGTACATTCTGGCAACTAAGCTTCATTTAAAAATAGCAATCTAATTGGCACAATTGTTTGACGCGCAGGCACACCCGCGCAGTGACGCTACATCAAAAGTTTTGAATACTTTTGCACAAGAAGTCGGTAATATTATTATAGGTGGCTCGGAGTGCACATGCTGTGAGGTGCATCTAATCTGTTAGATATTTTAAGGAATTTGAAAGAAGAACATTTGGTAAGTTGCTTTACAACTTTTCCCATATTTTTGCAGACCTAATTTACATATCCTAAGAAACGGTGATAGAGTGTTCAAAATTCTTCAGTATTATCTCTTTCCTACATCAATTATTTCCAGTCGTCTCTGCATTATTTTGTATATATACTTTTTATTTTTGTCAATGTTAATAACAAAAGCCTGCGATGGTTTTGTTTGTCCGAAATACTTTATCACTTATACCCTATAGTGATTTCTACACGCTGATTCCGAAATAATATTCATTTTTTCGTCATCACGTACAGATTTTTCAAAAAAATGTCATATTTCATATTGCATATGTAAGTAAGCTTCATTAAAATGCAATTTTTTTTCGTATGTTGCGCATATTTCTCCACGAAAATAATGTCATTTTCGTTGTTAGAATATAAAAATTTATTAGTATACAGTTTCAGTTAAATCCCGTGGGATCGTCCATTTGGAAAGGATCGGTAGTTTCTTCTGAAAAAAGTTATAGTCTTCAGAAGAGCTGTCTGCGAAGTGCTGGTGGGGTCAAAAAAGATTTTGTTCAGGCGATGTCTATATATACATATATACAGAGTATATACAGGTGTGTCTCAAAGTCACTATCTATTTCGGTGACATTAGATGTTTTTTTTAAAAAATGCTATGCTGGCATAAAGATATGTACTTCTGGTGCAAATTTGTGTATTTAAAAAAGTTTAATTGGTTTATTATCTTGACATGCTTGAACAATTCCTCGAACCTCAACTTCTTACAGATGGCATTCTTGACACAGTAGTTTTTTAGCAGGATGGAGCACCGTGCCATTATGCAATAATTGTACGTGATTATCTTGAGAGACGCTTCCCCATGGGCAGCACGTTCACCCGATTTAACCAACCATTAGATTTTTTCGCCTGGGGTTTCATTAAGTCTAAGGTGTACCTGGTAGAAGAATTAGTGATGTAGCCGAACTTCGAAATCGTATTCCCGATGCAGTTCAGAAAATACACCTCAATGCTGGAAAGTGTGTTCCGGGAAACAACTTATCGCTTTGAGCTCTGTAAAGACACTGATGGTCGCCATGGGGAGACAGATAAATAAATAGCACTAATTCTTTGTGCACTTACTTTTGAAATAAACATATTTTTCATGTCTTAAAACTCATCCACGTTATGTTCATGACCAAGAGCCCCCATGACTGAATTAACATCTTTACAAAACACAAGTCCATCTTCATGGGAGAACCATTCTTTGAATTCATCAAGGCGGCTGCGGAAAAAACAACTTTAGTGTCACGTTGCAGTAGATCCCAACCCTTTAATCTTGAACCTAAAAGTTCAGTCTGCTTCTTAGATAATTTCAAATCACGAACTAGGTCATTTAGATCTCCTTGTGACAGTAAATGTGGTTCATTGGAGGAACAGGTAACCTGGAATGTTGGATCAGAAATGTCTTCATCTTTTCCTCGTGATATGCTACAGCTACGTTTGATTCCTCATCACTTAAACTTACATGTTCAGGGGATTTGGTACTGGAAGTTGAGCACTGTGGGGAACTGGTCTCATTGCAGACGGTAGATTAGGGTATTTCATAAGGCTCTTTGTTTTTGAAGTGATCCCCTTTGTATTTACCAGGCAGAAATAGCTCTGTTGTGTGATCTTTGGGTTTCCCTCCAAATCATTGGAATAGCAAATGGCATGTGACGTGAACCGTTTAGCCATCCTGTAAGTAGTCTTACACATGTCACACAACAAATGTGAGGGGCCCAACTCTTGTCCTGATCGCCTACTTTACATCCGAAATAAAGTTCATAGCATTTTTTTTACTAATGGTGTAAAGTTACGTTTCTGGGATTTTAAATTAGATCACCACATACATACAAAGGAATTAGGATGATTCAGACAGTTCCGCGGCATTACAAAACATCTATATGAATACAACACTGGTGTAAAAATTAACAAGAAGCAACAGACACTAGCTGTTAACACTGTGACATTTACAAGCAGACTGACTTGGAGCTGCTCTACACACAGAAACTAGGCTCATGTCTGAACAGGTACAAACATGTTTCAACCTGCACAGTCTGCTGCTCCGACCAAATTTATCCTGCCAGCATTATCAGAACTTTCTCCCCAAAGGAATAATTGTACTTATTTTACAGAAAAATTAATACAACATATATATTAATATTAATATATTTTATTATAGTTTATATTAATTAATATAATATATTATTATATTTATTATTTTTAATAATGTTTTATATTATAATATTGTTATATAACTTAATTATATATATATATGTTATTTTTTTTTATTCCGGTGATCATGCTAAATGAGAAAAATGAACATAGCGTCACAAGTAAACTAAGCCTGATAGAAAAAATCTGATTTCATATTTAGATTCAGCATGAAAAGGTACACTTAGAACACCCATCAAAACTCTTGTGACAAAATTGTTGTTGACCTATGTTATGAAGGGTGTACAGTTGATCTATTAGTAAATAGTAAATACTATTCCAGAAACAAACAAGGTTTATAATTAATAATAGATCAACTGTACGCCCATTGATATTGGTTAGGTTAAGTCGCGATATTTCCTTTAGTTTTAACGAAAATATTCTGTCAAAATTGGTGTGGGGGAGATAACCTACAAGTACCAGAAGTACGTGTAATTTCTTCGGATTAGCTTTAGTGAGGTCTTATGGCATTTGAATGTAACATTAACAACTGCATAGCAGCATCTATCTAGCAGTTTTTTGGATATTGGCTGAGCATTTAGAACCCAAAAAGAGATGCAGAAACTGTGTGAAGGGTTACTCTCGTCTAAAATGCAGAAAGTGTGATGTACCATTATGTTTAACAAAGGACAAAAACTGTTTTAAAAACTCCATTCAAAGCAGTATGGTCTACAGTTGTGTTTTGCAAAGGACAAAAATTGCTTTTATTTGTTTCATTCAAAGTACCAAAGTTATGTTAGTTTCTCTTATTAGGGTATTTCATAAGGCGCTTTGTTTTTGAAGTGATCCCCTTTGTATTTACCAGGCAGAAATAGCAGTCTGTTGTGTGATCTTTGGGTTCCCTCCAAATCATTGGAATAGCAAATGGCATGTGACGTGAACCGTTTAGCCATCCTGTAAGTAGTCTTACACATGTCACACAACAAATGTGAGGGGCCCAACTCTTGTCCTGATCGCCTACTTTACATCCGAAATAAAGTTCATAGCATTTTTTTTACTAATGGTGTAAAGTTACGTTTCTGGGATTTTAAAGTTAGATCACCACATACATAACAAAATGAATTAGGATGATTCAGACAGTTCCGCGGCATTACAAAACATCTATATGAATACAACACTGGTGTAAAATTAACAAGAAGCAACAGACACTAGCTGTTAACACTGTGACATTTACAAGCAGACTGACTTGGAGCTGCCCTACACACAGAAACTAGGCTCATGTCTGTACAGGTACAAACATGTTTCAACCTGCACAGTCTGCTGCTCCGACCAAATTTATCCTGCAAGCATTATCAGAACTTTCTCCCCAAAGGAATAAATTGTACTTATTTTACAGAAAAATTAATACAACATATATATTAATATTATATATTTTATTATAGTTATATTAATTAATATAATATATTATTATATTTATTATTTTTATAATGTTTTATATTATAATATTGTTTATACTTAATTATATATAATATGTTATTATTTTTTATCCGGTGATCATGCTAAATGAGGAAAAAATGAACATAGCGTCACAAGTAAACTAAGCCTGATAGAAAAAATCTGATTTCATATTTAGATTCAGCATGAAAAAGTACACTTAGAACACCCATCAAAACTCTTGTGACAAAATTGTTGTTGACCTATGTTATCAAGGGTGTACAGTTGATCTATTAGTAAATAGTAAATACTATTCCAGAAACAAACAATGTTATAATTAATAATAGATCAACTGTACGCCATTGATAATTGGTTAGGTTAAGTCGTGATATTTCCTTTAGTTTTAACGAAAATATTCTGTCAAAATTGGTGTGGGGGAGATAACCTACAAGTACCAGAAGTACGTGTACTTTCTTCAGATTAGCTTTAGTGAGGTCTTATGGCATTTGAATGTAACAATTAACTGCATAGCAGCATCTAGCAGTTTTTTGGATATTGGCCTGAGCATTTAGAACCCAAAAAGAGATGCAGAAACTGTGTGAAGGGTTACTCTCGTCTAAAATGCAGAAAGTGTGATGTACCATTATGTTTAACAAAGGACAAAAACTGTTTTAACGCATTCCATTCAAAGCAGTATGGTCTACCGTTTTGTTTTGCAAAGGACAAAAATTGCTTTATTTGTTTCATTCAAAGTACCAAAGTTATGTTAGTTTCTCTTATTACTTGATAGCGCCAAATGGAATCGTAATTAATTAATTAAATAAATTCCTAAACAAAGTTCTATTTGTTTCCATACCGATTTTTAACATATTTAAGTGTTAACAAATTTTTTTTTAACTCAAAATAATAATTTGGGATAGAAAAGGTTAAGTTGGTTTATTGTTAAAATATCTTAACCCTCCTCCAGCCAACTTTACCGGAAGTAAAGAATTCGTGCGCTTGTGTGACACCGTGCAGTGACAGAATTGTTTGCCAGGGCTTAGAACCCCCCTTGTTTCTTAGGGAAGCGTGGAAGAATTTGTGACTAGGGTTACACCTCATTTTCTCATTATCACAATCCTCTTTCCCCCACATATCTTTTTCTTTTACACATTTATCCCTTGCATATTCTTTCAACCACACACACACACACACACACACACACACACACACACACACACACAGCCATACTCCACGTTCCCCCCCCTCCATATACACCCGATAACACTGAAACGTAATCGTAATTCTCTTTCTTGTACATTCTGGCAACTAAGCTTCATTTAAAAATAGCAATCTAATTGGCACAATTGTTTGACGCGCAGGCACACCCGCGCAGTGACGCTACATCAAAAGTTTTGAATACTTTTGCACAAGAAGTCGGTAATATTATTATAGGTGGCTCGGAGTGCACATGCTGTGAGGTGCATCTAATCTGTTAGATATTTTAAGGAATTTGAAAGAAGAACATTTGGTAAGTTGCTTTACAACTTTTCCCATATTTTTGCAGACCTAATTTACATATCCTAAGAAACCGTGATAGAGTGTTCAAAATTCTTCAGTATTATCTCTTTCCTACATCAATTATTTCCAGTCGTCTCTGCATTATTTTGTATATATACTTTTTATTTTTGTCAATGTTAATAACAAAAGCCTGCGATGGTTTTGTTGTCCGAAATACTTTATCACTTATACCCTATAGTGATTTCTACACGCTGATTCCGAAAATAATATTCATTTTTCGTCATCACGTACAGATTTTTCAAAAAATGTCATATTTCATATTGCATATGTAAGTAAGCTTCATTAAAATGCAATTTTTTTTCGTATGTTGCGCATATTTCTCCACGAAAATAATGTCATTTTCGTTGTTAGAATATAAAAATTTATTAGTATACAAGTTTCAGTTAAATCCCGTGGGATCGTCCATTTGGAAAGGATCGGTAGTTTCTTCTGAAAAAAGTTATAGTCTTCAGAAGAGCTGTCTGCGAAGTGCTGGTGGGGGTCAAAAAAGATTTTGTTCAGGCGATGTCTATATATACATATATACAGAGTATATACAGGGTGTCTCAAAAGTCACTATCTATTTCGGTGACATTAGATGTTTTTTTAAAAAATGCTATGCTGGCATAAAGATATGTACTTCTGGTGCAAATTTGTGTATTTAAAAAAGTTAATTGGTTTATTATCTTGACATGCTTGAACAATTCCTCGAACCTCAACTTCTTACAGATGGCATTCTTGACACAGTAGTTTTTTAGCAGGATGGAGCACCGTGCCATTATGCAATAATTGTACGTGATTATCTTGAGAGACGCTTCCCCATGGGCAGCACGTTCACCCGATTTAACACCATTAGATTTTTTCGCCTGGGTTTCATTAAGTCTAAGGTGTACACTGGTAGAAGAATTAGTGATGTAGCCGAACTTCGAAATCGTATTCCCGATGCAGTTCAGAAAATAACACCTCAAATGCTGGAAAGTGTGTTCCGGGAAACAACTTATCGCTTTGAGCTCTGTAAAGACACTGATGGTCGCCATGGGGAGACAGATAAATAAATAGCACTAATTCTTTGTGGCACTTACTTTGAAATAAACATATTTTTCATGTCTTAAACTCATCCACGTTATGTTCATGACCAAGAGCCCCCATGACTGAATTAACATCTTTACAAAACACAAGTCCATCTTCATGGGAGAACCATTCTTTGAATTCATCAAGGCGGCTGCGGAAAAAACAAACTTTAGTGTCACGTTGCAGTAGATCCCAACCCTTTAATCTTGAACCTAAAAGTTCAGTCTGCTTCTTAGATAATTTCAAATCACGAACTAGGTCATTTAGATCTCCTTGTGACAGTAAATGTGGTTCATTGGAGGAACAGGTAACCTGGAATGTTGGATCAGAAATGTCTTCATCTTTTTCCTCGTGATATGCTACAGCTACGTTTGATTCCTCATCACTTAAACTTACATGTTCAGGAGGATTTGGTACTGGAAGTTGAGCACTGTGGGGAACTGGTCTCATTGCAGACGGTAGATTAGGGTATTTCATAAGGCTCTTTGTTTTTGAAGTGATCCCCTTTGTATTTACCAGGCAGAAATAGCAGTCTGTTGTGTGATCTTTGGGTTCCCTCCAAATCATTGGAATAGCAAATGGCATGTGACGTGAACCGTTTAGCCATCCTGTAAGTAGTCTTACACATGTCACACAACAAATGTGAGGGGCCCAACTCTTGTCCTGATCGCCTACTTTACATCCGAAATAAAGTTCATAGCATTTTTTTTACTAATGGTGTAAAGTTACGTTTCTGGGATTTTAAAGTTAGATCACCACATACATAACAAAAGGAATTAGGATGATTCAGACAGTTCCGCGGCATTACAAAACATCTATATGAATACAACACTGGTGTAAAATTAACAAGAAGCAACAGACACTAGCTGTTAACACTGTGACATTTACAAGCAGACTGACTTGGAGCTGCTCTACACACAGAAACTAGGCTCATGTCTGAACAGGTACAAACATGTTTCAACCTGCACAGTCTGCTGCTCCGACCAAATTTATCCTGCCAGCATTATCAGAACTTTCTCCCCAAAGGAATAAATTGTACTTATTTTACAGAAAAATTAATACAACATATATATTAATATTAATATATTTTATTATAGTTATATTAATTAATATAATATATTATTATATTTATTATTTTTATAATGTTTTATATTATAATATTGTTATATAACTTAATTATATATAATATGTTATTATTTTTTTTATCCGGTGATCATGCTAAATGAGGAAAAAATGAACATAGCGTCACAAGTAAACTAAGCCTGATAGAAAAAATCTGATTTCATATTTAGATTCAGCATGAAAAGGTACACTTAGAACACCCATCAAAACTCTTGTGACAAAATTGTTGTTGACCTATGTTATGAAGGGTGTACAGTTGATCTATTAGTAAATAGTAAATACTATTCCAGAAACAAACAAGGTTATAATTAATAATAGATCAACTGTACGCCATTGATAATTGGTTAGGTTAAGTCGCGATATTTCCTTTAGTTTTAACGAAAATATTCTGTCAAAATTGGTGTGGGGGAGATAACCTACAAGTACCAGAAGTACGTGTAATTTCTTCGGATTAGCTTTAGTGAGGTCTTATGGCATTTGAATGTAACAATTAACTGCATAGCAGCATCTAGCAGTTTTTTGGATATTGGCCTGAGCATTTAGAACCCAAAAAGAGATGCAGAAACTGTGTGAAGGGTTACTCTCGTCTAAAATGCAGAAAGTGTGATGTACCATTATGTTTAACAAAGGACAAAAACTGTTTTAACGAACTCCATTCAAAGCAGTATGGTCTACAGTTGTGTTTTGCAAAGGACAAAAATTGCTTTTATTTGTTTCATTCAAAGTACCAAAGTTATGTTAGTTTCTCTTATTAGGGTATTTCATAAGGCGCTTTGTTTTTGAAGTGATCCCCTTTGTATTTACCAGGCAGAAATAGCAGTCTGTTGTGTGATCTTTGGGTTCCCTCCAAATCATTGGAATAGCAAATGGCATGTGACGTGAACCGTTTAGCCATCCTGTAAGTAGTCTTACACATGTCACACAACAAATGTGAGGGGCCCAACTCTTGTCCTGATCGCCTACTTTACATCCGAAATAAAGTTCATAGCATTTTTTTTACTAATGGTGTAAAGTTACGTTTCTGGGATTTTAAAGTTAGATCACCACATACATAACAAAATGAATTAGGATGATTCAGACAGTTCCGCGGCATTACAAAACATCTATATGAATACAACACTGGTGTAAAATTAACAAGAAGCAACAGACACTAGCTGTTAACACTGTGACATTTACAAGCAGACTGACTTGGAGCTGCCCTACACACAGAAACTAGGCTCATGTCTGTACAGGTACAAACATGTTTCAACCTGCACAGTCTGCTGCTCCGACCAAATTTATCCTGCAAGCATTATCAGAACTTTCTCCCCAAAGGAATAAATTGTACTTATTTTACAGAAAAATTAATACAACATATATATTAATATTAATATATTTTATTATAGTTATATTAATTAATATAATATATTATTATATTTATTATTTTTATAATGTTTTATATTATAATATTGTTATATACTTAATTATATATAATATGTTATTATTTTTTTATCCGGTGATCATGCTAAATGAGGAAAAAATGAACATAGCGTCACAAGTAAACTAAGCCTGATAGAAAAAATCTGATTTCATATTTAGATTCAGCATGAAAAAGTACACTTAGAACACCCATCAAAACTCTTGTGACAAAATTGTTGTTGACCTATGTTATCAAGGGTGTACAGTTGATCTATTAGTAAATAGTAAATACTATTCCAGAAACAAACAATGTTATAATTAATAATAGATCAACTGTACGCCATTGATAATTGGTTAGGTTAAGTCGTGATATTTCCTTTAGTTTTAACGAAAATATTCTGTCAAAATTGGTGTGGGGGAGATAACCTACAAGTACCAGAAGTACGTGTACTTTCTTCAGATTAGCTTTAGTGAGGTCTTATGGCATTTGAATGTAACAATTAACTGCATAGCAGCATCTAGCAGTTTTTTGGATATTGGCCTGAGCATTTAGAACCCAAAAAGAGATGCAGAAACTGTGTGAAGGGTTACTCTCGTCTAAAATGCAGAAAGTGTGATGTACCATTATGTTTAACAAAGGACAAAAACTGTTTTAACGCATTCCATTCAAAGCAGTATGGTCTACCGTTTTGTTTTGCAAAGGACAAAAATTGCTTTCATTTGTTTCATTCAAAGTACCAAAGTTATGTTAGTTTCTCTTATTACTTGATAGCGCCAAATGGAATCGTAATTAATTAATTAAAAATTCCTAAACAAAGTTCTATTTGTTTCCATACCGATTTTTAACATATTTAAGTGTTAACAAATTTTTTTTTAACTCAAAATAATAATTTGGGATAGAAAAGGTTAAGTTGGTTTATTGTTAAAATATCTTAACCCTCCTCCAGCCAACTTTACCGGAAGTAAAGAATTCGTGCGCTTGTGTGACACCGTGCAGTGACAGAATTGTTTGCCAGGGCTTAGAACCCCCCTTGTTTCTTAGGGAAGCGTGGAAGAATTTGTGACTAGGGTTACACCTCATTTTCTCATTATCACAATCCTCTTTCCCCCACATATCTTTTTCTTTTACACATTTATCCCTTGCATATTCTTTCAACCACACACACACACACACACACACACACACACACACACACACACAGCCATACTCCACGTTCCCCCCCTCCATATACACCCGATAACACTGAAACGTAATCGTAATTCTCTTTCTTGTACATTCTGGCAACTAAGCTTCATTTAAAAATAGCAATCTAATTGGCACAATTGTTTGACGCGCAGGCACACCCGCGCAGTGACGCTACATCAAAAGTTTTGAATACTTTTGCACAAGAAGTCGGTAATATTATTATAGGTGGCTCGGAGTGCACATGCTGTGAGGTGCATCTAATCTGTTAGATATTTTAAGGAATTTGAAAGAAGAACATTTGGTAAGTTGCTTTACAACTTTTCCCATATTTTTGCAGACCTAATTTACATATCCTAAGAAACCGTGATAGAGTGTTCAAAATTCTTCAGTATTATCTCTTTCCTACATCAATTATTTCCAGTCGTCTCTGCATTATTTTGTATATATACTTTTTATTTTTGTCAATGTTAATAACAAAAGCCTGCGATGGTTTTGTTGTCCGAAATACTTTATCACTTATACCCTATAGTGATTTCTACACGCTGATTCCGAAAATAATATTCATTTTTCGTCATCACGTACAGATTTTTCAAAAAATGTCATATTTCATATTGCATATGTAAGTAAGCTTCATTAAAATGCAATTTTTTTTCGTATGTTGCGCATATTTCTCCACGAAAATAATGTCATTTTCGTTGTTAGAATATAAAAATTTATTAGTATACAAGTTTCAGTTAAATCCCGTGGGATCGTCCATTTGGAAAGGATCGGTAGTTTCTTCTGAAAAAAGTTATAGTCTTCAGAAGAGCTGTCTGCGAAGTGCTGGTGGGGGTCAAAAAAGATTTTGTTCAGGCGATGTCTATATATACATATATACAGAGTATATACAGGGTGTCTCAAAAGTCACTATCTATTTCGGTGACATTAGATGTTTTTTTAAAAAATGCTATGCTGGCATAAAGATATGTACTTCTGGTGCAAATTTGTGTATTTAAAAAAGTTAATTGGTTTATTATCTTGACATGCTTGAACAATTCCTCGAACCTCAACTTCTTACAGATGGCATTCTTGACACAGTAGTTTTTTAGCAGGATGGAGCACCGTGCCATTATGCAATAATTGTACGTGATTATCTTGAGAGACGCTTCCCCATGGGCAGCACGTTCACCCGATTTAACACCATTAGATTTTTTCGCCTGGGGTTTCATTAAGTCTAAGGTGTACACTGGTAGAAGAATTAGTGATGTAGCCGAACTTCGAAATCGTATTCCCGATGCAGTTCAGAAAATAACACCTCAAATGCTGGAAAGTGTGTTCCGGGAAACAACTTATCGCTTTGAGCTCTGTAAAGACACTGATGGTCGCCATGGGGAGACAGATAAATAAATAGCACTAATTCTTTGTGGCACTTACTTTGAAATAAACATATTTTTCATGTCTTAAACTCATCCACGTTATGTTCATGACCAAGAGCCCCCATGACTGAATTAACATCTTTACAAAACACAAGTCCATCTTCATGGGAGAACCATTCTTTGAATTCATCAAGGCGGCTGCGGAAAAAACAAACTTTAGTGTCACGTTGCAGTAGATCCCAACCCTTTAATCTTGAACCTAAAAGTTCAGTCTGCTTCTTAGATAATTTCAAATCACGAACTAGGTCATTTAGATCTCCTTGTGACAGTAAATGTGGTTCATTGGAGGAACAGGTAACCTGGAATGTTGGATCAGAAATGTCTTCATCTTTTTCCTCGTGATATGCTACAGCTACGTTTGATTCCTCATCACTTAAACTTACATGTTCAGGAGGATTTGGTACTGGAAGTTGAGCACTGTGGGGAACTGGTCTCATTGCAGACGGTAGATTAGGGTATTTCATAAGGCTCTTTGTTTTTGAAGTGATCCCCTTTGTATTTACCAGGCAGAAATAGCAGTCTGTTGTGTGATCTTTGGGTTCCCTCCAAATCATTGGAATAGCAAATGGCATGTGACGTGAACCGTTTAGCCATCCTGTAAGTAGTCTTACACATGTCACACAACAAATGTGAGGGGCCCAACTCTTGTCCTGATCGCCTACTTTACATCCGAAATAAAGTTCATAGCATTTTTTTTACTAATGGTGTAAAGTTACGTTTCTGGGATTTTAAAGTTAGATCACCACATACATAACAAAAGGAATTAGGATGATTCAGACAGTTCCGCGGCATTACAAAACATCTATATGAATACAACACTGGTGTAAAATTAACAAGAAGCAACAGACACTAGCTGTTAACACTGTGACATTTACAAGCAGACTGACTTGGAGCTGCTCTACACACAGAAACTAGGCTCATGTCTGAACAGGTACAAACATGTTTCAACCTGCACAGTCTGCTGCTCCGACCAAATTTATCCTGCCAGCATTATCAGAACTTTCTCCCCAAAGGAATAAATTGTACTTATTTTACAGAAAAATTAATACAACATATATATTAATATTAATATATTTTATTATAGTTATATTAATTAATATAATATATTATTATATTATTATTTTTATAATGTTTTATATTATAATATTGTTATATAACTTAATTATATATAATATGTTATTATTTTTTTATCCGGTGATCATGCTAAATGAGGAAAAAATGAACATAGCGTCACAAGTAAACTAAGCCTGATAGAAAAAATCTGATTTCATATTTAGATTCAGCATGAAAAGGTACACTTAGAACACCCATCAAAACTCTTGTGACAAAATTGTTGTTGACCTATGTTATGAAGGGTGTACAGTTGATCTATTAGTAAATAGTAAATACTATTCCAGAAACAAACAAGGTTATAATTAATAATAGATCAACTGTACGCCATTGATAATTGGTTAGGTTAAGTCGCGATATTTCCTTTAGTTTTAACGAAAATATTCTGTCAAAATTGGTGTGGGGGAGATAACCTACAAGTACCAGAAGTACGTGTAATTTCTTCGGATTAGCTTTAGTGAGGTCTTATGGCATTTGAATGTAACAATTAACTGCATAGCAGCATCTAGCAGTTTTTTGGATATTGGCCTGAGCATTTAGAACCCAAAAAGAGATGCAGAAACTGTGTGAAGGGTTACTCTCGTCTAAAATGCAGAAAGTGTGATGTACCATTATGTTTAACAAAGGACAAAAACTGTTTTAACGCACTCCATTCAAAGCAGTATGGTCTACTGTTGTGTTTTGCAAAGGACAAAAATTGCTTTTATTTGTTTCATTCAAAGTACCAAAGTTATGTTAGTTTCTCTTATTAGGGTATTTCATAAGGCGCTTTGTTTTTGAAGTGATCCCCTTTGTATTTACCAGGCAGAAATAGCAGTCTGTTGTGTGATCTTTGGGTTCCCTCCAAATCATTGGAATAGCAAATGGCATGTGACGTGAACCGTTTAGCCATCCTGTAAGTAGTCTTACACATCTTACACATCTTCATGGGAGAACCATTCTTTGAATTCATCAAGGCGGCTGCGGAAAAAACAAACTTTAGTGTCACGTTGCAGTAGATCCCAACCCTTTAATCTTGAACCTAAAAGTTCAGTCTGCTTCTTAGATAATTTCAAATCACGAACTAGGTCATTTAGATCTCCTTGTGACAGTAAATGTGGTTCATTGGAGGAACAGGTAACCTGGAATGTTGGATCAGAAATGTCTTCATCTTTTTCCTCGTGATATGCTACAGCTACGTTTGATTCCTCATCACTTAAACTTACATGTTCAGGAGGATTTGGTACTGGAAGTTGAGCACTGTGGGGAACTGGTCTCATTGCAGACGGTAGATTAGGGTATTTCATAAGGCTCTTTGTTTTTGAAGTGATCCCCTTTGTATTTACCAGGCAGAAATAGCAGTCTGTTGTGTGATCTTTGGGTTCCCTCCAAATCATTGGAATAGCAAATGGCATGTGACGTGAACCGTTTAGCCATCCTGTAAGTAGTCTTACACATGTCACACAACAAATGTGAGGGGCCCAACTCTTGTCCTGATCGCCTACTTTACATCCGAAATAAAGTTCATAGCATTTTTTTTACTAATGGTGTAAAGTTACGTTTCTGGGATTTTAAAGTTAGATCACCACATACATAACAAAAGGAATTAGGATGATTCAGACAGTTCCGCGGCATTACAAAACATCTATATGAATACAACACTGGTGTAAAATTAACAAGAAGCAACAGACACTAGCTGTTAACACTGTGACATTTACAAGCAGACTGACTTGGAGCTGCTCTACACACAGAAACTAGGCTCATGTCTGAACAGGTACAAACATGTTTCAACCTGCACAGTCTGCTGCTCCGACCAAATTTATCCTGCCAGCATTATCAGAACTTTCTCCCCAAAGGAATAAATTGTACTTATTTTACAGAAAAATTAATACAACATATATATTAATATTAATATATTTTATTATAGTTATATTAATTAATATAATATATTATTATATTTATTATTTTTATAATGTTTTATATTATAATATTGTTATATAACTTAATTATATATAATATGTTATTATTTTTTATCCGGTGATCATGCTAAATGAGGAAAAATGAACATAGCGTCACAAGTAAACTAAGCCTGATAGAAAAAATCTGATTTCATATTTAGATTCAGCATGAAAAGGTACACTTAGAACACCCATCAAAACTCTTGTGACAAAATTGTTGTTGACCTATGTTATGAAGGGTGTACAGTTGATCTATTAGTAAATAGTAAATACTATTCCAGAAACAAACAAGGTTATAATTAATAATAGATCAACTGTACGCCATTGATAATTGGTTAGGTTAAGTCGCGATATTTCCTTTAGTTTTAACGAAAATATTCTGTCAAAATTGGTGTGGGGGAGATAACCTACAAGTACCAGAAGTACGTGTAATTTCTTCGGATTAGCTTTAGTGAGGTCTTATGGCATTTGAATGTAACAATTAACTGCATAGCAGCATCTAGCAGTTTTTTGGATATTGGCCTGAGCATTTAGAACCCAAAAAGAGATGCAGAAACTGTGTGAAGGGTTACTCTCGTCTAAAATGCAGAAAGTGTGATGTACCATTATGTTTAACAAAGGACAAAAACTGTTTTAACGCACTCCATTCAAAGCAGTATGGTCTACTGTTGTGTTTTGCAAAGGACAAAAATTGCTTTTATTTGTTTCATTCAAAGTACCAAAGTTATGTTAGTTTCTCTTATTAGGGTATTTCATAAGGCGCTTTGTTTTTGAAGTGATCCCCTTTGTATTTACCAGGCAGAAATAGCAGTCTGTTGTGTGATCTTTGGGTTCCCTCCAAATCATTGGAATAGCAAATGGCATGTGACGTGAACCGTTTAGCCATCCTGTAAGTAGTCTTACACATCTTACACATCTTCATGGGAGAACCATTCTTTGAATTCATCAAGGCGGCTGCGGAAAAACAAACTTTAGTGTCACGTTGCAGTAGATCCCAACCCTTTAATCTTGAACCTAAAAGTTCAGTCTGCTTCTTAGATAATTTCAAATCACGAACTAGGTCATTTAGATCTCCTTGTGACAGTAAATGTGGTTCATTGGAGGAACAGGTAACCTGGAATGTTGGATCAGAAATGTCTTCATCTTTTTCCTCGTGATATGCTACAGCTACGTTTGATTCCTCATCACTTAAACTTACATGTTCAGGAGGATTTGGTACTGGAAGTTGAGCACTGTGGGGAACTGGTCTCATTGCAGACGGTAGATTAGGGTATTTCATAAGGCTCTTTGTTTTTGAAGTGATCCCCTTTGTATTTACCAGGCAGAAATAGCAGTCTGTTGTGTGATCTTTGGGTTCCCTCCAAATCATTGGAATAGCAAATGGCATGTGACGTGAACCGTTTAGCCATCCTGTAAGTAGTCTTACACATGTCACACAACAAATGTGAGGGGCCCAACTCTTGTCCTGATCGCCTACTTTACATCCGAAATAAAGTTCATAGCATTTTTTTTACTAATGGTGTAAAGTTACGTTTCTGGGATTTTAAAGTTAGATCACCACATACATAACAAAAGGAATTAGGATGATTCAGACAGTTCCGCGGCATTACAAAACATCTATATGAATACAACACTGGTGTAAAATTAACAAGAAGCAACAGACACTAGCTGTTAACACTGTGACATTTACAAGCAGACTGACTTGGAGCTGCTCTACACACAGAAACTAGGCTCATGTCTGAACAGGTACAAACATGTTTCAACCTGCACAGTCTGCTGCTCCGACCAAATTTATCCTGCCAGCATTATCAGAACTTTCTCCCCAAAGGAATAAATGTACTTATTTTACAGAAAAATTAATACAACATATATATTAATATTAATATATTTTATTATAGTTATATTAATTAATATAATATATTATTATATTTATTATTTTTATAATGTTTTATATTATAATATTGTTATATAACTTAATTATATATAATATGTTATTATTTTTTTATCCGGTGATCATGCTAAATGAGGAAAAATGAACATAGCGTCACAAGTAAACTAAGCCTGATAGAAAAAATCTGATTTCATATTTAGATTCAGCATGAAAAGGTACACTTAGAACACCCATCAAAACTCTTGTGACAAAATTGTTGTTGACCTATGTTATGAAGGGTGTACAGTTGATCTATTAGTAAATAGTAAATACTATTCCAGAAACAAACAAGGTTATAATTAATAATAGATCAACTGTACGCCATTGATAATTGGTTAGGTTAAGTCGCGATATTTCCTTTAGTTTTAACGAAAATATTCTGTCAAAATTGGTGTGGGGGAGATAACCTACAAGTACCAGAAGTACGTGTAATTTCTTCGGATTAGCTTTAGTGAGGTCTTATGGCATTTGAATGTAACAATTAACTGCATAGCAGCATCTAGCAGTTTTTTGGATATTGGCCTGAGCATTTAGAACCCAAAAGAGATGCAGAAACTGTGTGAAGGGTTACTCTCGTCTAAAATGCAGAAAGTGTGATGTACCATTATGTTTAACAAAGGACAAAAACTGTTTTAACGCACTCCATTCAAAGCAGTATGGTCTACTGTTGTGTTTTGCAAAGGACAAAAATTGCTTTTATTTGTTTCATTCAAAGTACCAAAGTTATGTTAGTTTCTCTTATTAGGGTATTTCATAAGGCGCTTTGTTTTTGAAGTGATCCCCTTTGTATTTACCAGGCAGAAATAGCAGTCTGTTGTGTGATCTTTGGGTTCCCTCCAAATCATTGGAATAGCAAATGGCATGTGACGTGAACCGTTTAGCCATCCTGTAAGTAGTCTTACACATGTCACACAACAAATGTGAGGGGCCCAACTCTTGTCCTGATCGCCTACTTTACATCCGAAATAAAGTTCATAGCATTTTTTTTACTAATGGTGTAAAGTTACGTTTCTGGGATTTTAAAGTTAGATCAACACATACATAACAAAATGAATTAGGATGATTCAGACAGTTCCGCGGCATTACAAAACATCTATATGAATACAACACTGGTGTAAAATTAACAAGAAGCAACAGACACTAGCTGTTAACACTGTGACATTTACAAGCAGACTGACTTGGAGCTGCCCTACACACAGAAACTAGGCTCATGTCTGTACAGGTACAAACATGTTTCAACCTGCACAGTCTGCTGCTCCGACCAAATTTATCCTGCCAGCATTATCAGAACTTTCTCCCCAAAGGAATAAATTGTACTTATTTTACAGAAAAATTAATACAACATATATATTAATATTAATATATTTTATTATAGTTATATTAATTAATATAATATATTATTATATTTATTATTTTTATAATGTTTTATATTATAATATTGTTATATACTTAATTATATATATGTTATTATTTTTTTATCCGGTGATCATGCTAAATGAGGAAAAAATGAACATAGCGTCACAAGTAAACTAAGCCTGATAGAAAAAATCTGATTTCATATTTAGATTCAGCATGAAAAAGTACACTTAGAACACCCATCAAAACTCTTGTGACAAAATTGTTGTTGACCTATGTTATCAAGGTGTACAGTTGATCTATTAGTAAATAGTAAATACTATTCCAGAAACAAACAATGTTATAATTAATAATAGATCAACTGTACGCCATTGATAATTGGTTAGGTTAAGTCGTGATATTTCCTTTAGTTTTAACGAAAATATTCTGTCAAAATTGGTGTGGGGGAGATAACCTACAAGTACCAGAAGTACGTGTACTTTCTTCAGATTAGCTTTAGTGAGGTCTTATGGCATTTGAATGTAACAATTAACTGCATAGCAGCATCTAGCAGTTTTTTGGATATTGGCCTGAGCATTTAGAACCCAAAAAGAGATGCAGAAACTGTGTGAAGGGTTACTCTCGTCTAAAATGCAGAAAGTGTGATGTACCATTATGTTTAACAAAGGACAAAAACTGTTTTAACGCATTCCATTCAAAGCAGTATGGTCTACCGTTTTGTTTTGCAAAGGACAAAAATTGCTTTTATTTGTTTCATTCAAAGTACCAAAGTTATGTTAGTTTCTCTTATTACTTGATAGCGCCAAATGGAATCGTAATTAATTAATTAAATAAATTCCTAAACAAAGTTCTATTTGTTTCCATACCGATTTTTAACATATTTAAGTGTTAACAAATTTTTTTTTAACTCAAAATAATAATTTGGGATAGAAAAGGTTAAGTTGGTTTATTGTTAAAATATCTTAACCCTCCTCCAGCCAACTTTACCGGAAGTAAAGAATTCGTGCGCTTGTGTGACACCGTGCAGTGACAGAATTGTTTGCCAGGGCTTAGAACCCCCCTTGTTTCTTAGGGAAGCGTGGAAGAATTTGTGACTAGGGTTACACCTCATTTTCTCATTATCACAATCCTCTTTCCCCCACATATCTTTTTCTTTTACACATTTATCCCTTGCATATTCTTTCAACCACACACACACACACACACACACACACACACACACACACAGCCATACTCCACGTTCCCCCCCTCCATATACACCCGATAACACTGAAACGTAATCGTAATTCTCTTTCTTGTACATTCTGGCAACTAAGCTTCATTTAAAAATAGCAATCTAATTGGCACAATTGTTTGACGCGCAGGCACACCCGCGCAGTGACGCTACATCAAAAGTTTTGAATACTTTTGCACAAGAAGTCGGTAATATTATTATAGGTGGCTCGGAGTGCACATGCTGTGAGGTGCATCTAATCTGTTAGATATTTTAAGGAATTTGAAAGAAGAACATTTGGTAAGTTGCTTTACAACTTTTCCCATATTTTTGCAGACCTAATTTACATATCCTAAGAAACCGTGATAGAGTGTTCAAAATTCTTCAGTATTATCTCTTTCCTACATCAATTATTTCCAGTCGTCTCTGCATTATTTTGTATATATACTTTTTATTTTTGTCAATGTTAATAACAAAAGCCTGCGATGGTTTTGTTGTCCGAAATACTTTATCACTTATACCCTATAGTGATTTCTACACGCTGATTCCGAAAATAATATTCATTTTTCGTCATCACGTACAGATTTTTCAAAAAATGTCATATTTCATATTGCATATGTAAGTAAGCTTCATTAAAATGCAATTTTTTTTCGTATGTTGCGCATATTTCTCCACGAAAATATGTCATTTTCGTTGTTAGAATATAAAAATTTATTAGTATACAAGTTTCAGTTAAATCCCGTGGGATCGTCCATTTGGAAAGGATCGGTAGTTTCTTCTGAAAAAAGTTATAGTCTTCAGAAGAGCTGTCTGCGAAGTGCTGGTGGGGGTCAAAAAAGATTTTGTTCAGGCGATGTCTATATATACATATATACAGAGTATATACAGGGTGTCTCAAAAGTCACTATCTATTTCGGTGACATTAGATGTTTTTTTAAAAAATGCTATGCTGGCATAAAGATATGTACTTCTGGTGCAAATTTGTGTATTTAAAAAAGTTAATTGGTTTATTATCTTGACATGCTTGAACAATTCCTCGAACCTCAACTTCTTACAGATGGCATTCTTGACACAGTAGTTTTTTAGCAGGATGGAGCACCGTGCCATTATGCAATAATTGTACGTGATTATCTTGAGAGACGCTTCCCCATGGGCAGCACGTTCACCCGATTTAACACCATTAGATTTTTTCGCCTGGGGTTTCATTAAGTCTAAGGTGTACACTGGTAGAAGAATTAGTGATGTAGCCGAACTTCGAAATCGTATTCCCGATGCAGTTCAGAAAATAACACCTCAAATGCTGGAAAGTGTGTTCCGGGAAACAACTTATCGCTTTGAGCTCTGTAAAGACACTGATGGTCGCCATGGGAGGACAGATAAATAAATAGCACTAATTCTTTGTGGCACTTACTTTGAAATAAACATATTTTTCATGTCTTAAACTCATCCACGTTATGTTCATGACCAAGAGCCCCCATGACTGAATTAACATCTTTACAAAACACAAGTCCATCTTCATGGGAGAACCATTCTTTGAATTCATCAAGGCGGCTGCGGAAAAAACAAACTTTAGTGTCACGTTGCAGTAGATCCCAACCCTTTAATCTTGAACCTAAAAGTTCAGTCTGCTTCTTAGATAATTTCAAATCACGAACTAGGTCATTTAGATCTCCTTGTGACAGTAAATGTGGTTCATTGGAGGAACAGGTAACCTGGAATGTTGGATCAGAAATGTCTTCATCTTTTTCCTCGTGATATGCTACAGCTACGTTTGATTCCTCATCACTTAAACTTACATGTTCAGGAGGATTTGGTACTGGAAGTTGAGCACTGTGGGGAACTGGTCTCATTGCAGACGGTAGATTAGGGTATTTCATAAGGCTCTTTGTTTTTGAAGTGATCCCCTTTGTATTTACCAGGCAGAAATAGCAGTCTGTTGTGTGATCTTTGGGTTCCCTCCAAATCATTGGAATAGCAAATGGCATGTGACGTGAACCGTTTAGCCATCCTGTAAGTAGTCTTACACATGTCACACAACAAATGTGAGGGGCCCAACTCTTGTCCTGATCGCCTACTTTACATCCGAAATAAAGTTCATAGCATTTTTTTTTACTAATGGTGTAAAGTTACGTTTCTGGGATTTTAAAGTTAGATCACCACATACATAACAAAGGAATTAGGATGATTCAGACAGTTCCGCGGCATTACAAAACATCTATATGAATACAACACTGGTGTAAAATTAACAAGAAGCAACAGACACTAGCTGTTAACACTGTGACATTTACAAGCAGACTGACTTGGAGCTGCTCTACACACAGAAACTAGGCTCATGTCTGAACAGGTACAAACATGTTTCAACCTGCACAGTCTGCTGCTCCGACCAAATTTATCCTGCCAGCATTATCAGAACTTTCTCCCCAAAGGAATAAATTGTACTTATTTTACAGAAAAATTAATACAACAAATATATTAATATTAATATATTTTATTATAGTTATATTAATTAATATAATATATTATTATATTTATTATTTTTATAATGTTTTTATTATAATATTGTTATATAACTTAATTATATATAATATGTTATTATTTTTTTATCCGGTGATCATGCTAAATGAGGAAAAAATTAACATAGCGTCACAAGTAAACTAAGCCTGATAGAAAAAATCTGATTTCATATTTAGATTCAGCATGAAAAGGTACACTTAGAACACCCATCAAAACTCTTGTGACAAAATTGTTGTTGACCTATGTTATGAAGGGTGTACAGTTGATCTATTAGTAAATAGTAAATACTATTCCAGAACAAACAAGGTTATAATTAAAATAGATCAACTGTACGCCATTGATAATTGGTTAGGTTAAGTCGCGATATTTCCTTTAGTTTTAACGAAAATATTCGTCAAAATTGGGTGTGGGGGAGATAACCTACAAGTACCAGAAGTACGTGTAATTTCTTCGGATTAGCTTTAGTGAGGTCTTATGGCATTTGAATGTAACAATTAACTGCATAGCAGCATCTAGCAGTTTTTTTGGATATTGGCCTGAGCATTTAGAACCCAAAAAGAGATGCAGAAACTGTGTGAAGGGTTACTCTCGTCTAAAATGCAGAAAGTGTGATGTACCATTATGTTTAACAAAGGACAAAAACTGTTTTAAACGCACTCCATTCAAAGCAGTATGGTCTACTGTTGTGTTTTGCAAAGGACAAAATTGCTTTTATTTGTTTTCATTCAAAGTACCAAGTTATGTTAGTTTCTCTTATTAGGGTATTTCATAAGGCGCTTTTTTTTGAAGTGATCCCCTTTGTATTTACCAGGCAGAAATAGCAGTCTGTTGTGTGATCTTTGGGTTCCCTCCAAATCATTGGAATAGCAAATGGCATGTGACGTGAACCGTTTAGCCATCCTGTAAGTAGTCTTACACATGTCACACAACAAATGTGAGGGGCCCAACTCTTGTCCTGATCGCCTACTTTACATCCGAAATAAAGTTCATAGCATTTTTTTTACTAATGGTGTAAAGTTACGTTTCTGGGATTTTAAAGTTAGATCACCACATACATAACAAAAGGAATTAGGATGATTCAGACAGTTCCGCGGCATTACAAAACATCTATATGAATACAACACTGGTGTAAAATTAACAAGAAGCAACAGACACTAGCTGTTAACACTGTGACATTTACAAGCAGACTGACTTGGAGCTGCCCTACACACAGAAACTAGGCTCATGTCTGTACAGGTACAAACATGTTTCAACCTGCACAGTCTGCTGCTCCGACCAAATTTATCCTGCCAGCATTATCAGAACTTTCTCCCCAAAGGAATAAATTGTACTTATTTTACAGAAAAATTAATACAACATATATATTAATATTAATATATTTTATTATAGTTATATTAATTAATATAATATATTATTATATTTATTATTTTTTATAATGTTTTATATTATAATATTGTTATATACTTAATTATATATAATATGTTATTATTTTTTTATCCGTGATCATGCTAAATGAGGAAAAAATGACATAGCGTCACAAGTAAACTAAGCCTGATAGAAAAAATCTGATTTCATATTTAGATTCAGCATGAAAAAGTACACTTAGAACACCCATCAAAACTCTTGTGACAAAATTGTTGTTGACCTATGTTATCAAGGGTGTACAGTTGATCTATTAGTAAATAGTAAATACTATTCCAGAAACAAACAATGTTATAATTAATAATAGATCAACTGTACGCCATTGATAATTGGTTAGGTTAAGTCGTGATATTTCCTTTAGTTTTAACGAAAATATTCTGTCAAAATTGGTGTGGGGGAGATAACCTACAAGTACCAGAAGTACGTGTAATTTCTTCAGATTAGCTTTAGTGAGGTCTTATGGCATTTGAATGTAACAATTAACTGCATAGCAGCATCTAGCAGTTTTTTGGATATTGGCCTGAGCATTTAGAACCCAAAAAGAGATGCAGAAACTGTGTGAAGGGTTACTCTCGTCTAAAATGCAGAAAGTGTGATGTACCATTATGTTTAACAAAGGACAAAAACTGTTTTAACGCATTCCATTCAAAGCAGTATGGTCTACCGTTGTGTTTTGCAAAGGACAAAAATTGCTTTTATTTGTTTCATTCAAAGTACCAAAGTTATGTTAGTTTCTCTTATTACTTGATAGCGCCAAATGGAATCGTAATTAATTAATTAAATAAATTCCTAAACAAAGTTCTATTTGTTTCCATACCGATTTTTAACATATTTAAGTGTTAACAAATTTTTTTTTAACTCAAAATAATAATTTGGGATAGAAAAGGTTAAGTTGGTTTATTGTTAAAATATCTTAACCCTCCTCCAGCCAACTTTACCGGAAGTAAAGAATTCGTGCGCTTGTGTGACACCGTGCAGTGACAGAATTGTTTGCCAGGGCTTAGAACCCCCCTTGTTTCTTAGGGAAGCGTGGAAGAATTTGTGACTAGGGTTACACCTCATTTTCTCATTATCACAATCCTCTTTCTCCCACATATCTTTTTGTTTTACACATTTATCCCTTGCATATTCTTTCAACCACACACACACACACACACACACACACACACACACACACACAGCCATACTCCACGTTCCCCCCCCCCATATACACCCGATAACACTGAAACGTAATCGTAATTCTCTTTCTTGTACATTCTGGCAACTAAGCTTCATTTAAAAATGGCAATCTAATTGGCACAATTGTTTGACGCGCAGGCACACCCGCGCAGTGACGCTACATCAAAAGTTTTGAATACTTTTGCACAAGAAGTCGGTAATATTATTATAGGTGGCTCGGAGTGCACATGCTGTGAGGTGCATCTAATCTGTTAGATATTTTAAGGAATTGAAAGAAGAACATTTGGTAAGTTGCTTTACAACTTTTCCCATATTTTGCAGACCTAATTTACATATCCTAAGAAACCGTGATAAGTGTTCAAAATTCTTCAGTATTATCTCTTTCCTACATCAATTATTTCCAGTCGTCTCTGCATTATTTTGTATATATACTTTTATTTTTGTCAATGTTAATAACAAAAGCCTGCGATGGTTTTGTTGTCCGAAATACTTTATCACTTATACCCTATAGTGATTTCTACACGCTGATTCCGAAAATAATATTCATTTTTCGTCATCACGTACAGATTTTTCAAAAATGTCATATTTCATATTGCATATGTAAGTAAGCTTCATTAAAATGCAATTTTTTTTCGTATGTTGCGCATATTTCTCCAGAAAATAATGTCATTTTCGTTATTAGAATATAAAATATAAAATTTATTAGTATACAAGTTTCAGTTAAATCCCGTGGGATCGTCCATTTGGAAAGGATCGGTAGTTTCTTCTGAAAAAAGTTATAGTCTTCAGAAGAGCTGTCTGCGAAGTGCTGGTGGGGGTCAAAAAAGATTTTGTTCAGGCGATGTCTATATATACATATATACAGAGTATATACAGGGTGTCTCAAAAGTCACTATCTATTTCGGTGACATTAGATGTTTTTTTAAAAAATGCTATGCTGGCATAAAGATATGTACTTCTGGTGCAAATTTGTGTATTTAAAAAAGTTAATTGGTTTATTATCTTGACATGCTTGAACAATTCCTCGAACCTCAACTTCTTACAGATGGCATTCTTGACACAGTAGTTTTTCAGCAGGATGGAGCACCGTGCCATTATGCAATAATTGTACGTGATTATCTTGAGAGACGCTTCCCCATGGGCAGCACGTTCACCCGATTTAACACCATTAGATTTTTTCGCCTGGGGTTTCATTAAGTCTAAGGTGTACACTGGTAGAAGAATTAGTGATGTAGCCGAACTTCGAAATCGTATTCCCGATGCAGTTCAGAAAATAACACCTCAAATGCTGGAAAGTGTGTTCCGGGAAACAACTTATCGCTTTGAGCTCTGTAGAGACACTGATGGTCGCCATGTGGAGACAGATAAATAAATAGCACTAATTCTTTGTGGCACTTACTTTGAAATAAATATATTTTTCATGTCTTAAACTCATCCACGTTATGTTCATGACCAAGAGCCCCCATGACTGAATTAACATCTTTACAAAACACAAGTCCATCTTCATGGGAGAACCATTCTTTGAATTCATCATGGCGGCTGCGGAAAAACAAACTTTAGTGTCACGTTGCAGTAGATCCCAACCCTTTAATCTTGAACCTAAAAGTTCAGTCTTCTCTTAGATAATTTCAAATCACGAACTAGGTCATTTAGATCTCCTTGTGACAGTAAATGTGGTTCATTGGAGGAACAGGTAACCTGGAATGTTGGATCAGAAATGTCTTCATCTTTTTCCTCGTGATATGCTACAGCTACGTTTGATTCCTCATCACTTAAACTTACATGTTCAGGAGGATTTGGTACTGGAAGTTGAGCACTGTGGGGAACTGGTCTCATTGCAGACGGTAGATTAGGGTATTTCATAAGGCTCTTTGTTTTTGAAGTGATCCCCTTTGTATTTACCAGGCAGAAATAGCAGTCTGTTGTGTGATCTTTGGGTTCCCTCCAAATCATTGGAATAGCAAATGGCATGTGACGTGAACCGTTTAGCCATCCTGTAAGTAGTCTTACACATGTCACACAACAAATGTGAGGGGCCCAACTCTTGTCCTGATCGCCTACTTTACATCCGAAATAAAGTTCATAGCATTTTTTTTACTAATGGTGTAAAGTTACGTTTCTGGGATTTTAAAGTTAGATCACCACATACATAACAAAAGGAATTAGGATGATTCAGACAGTTCCGCGGCATTACAAAACATCTATATGAATACAACACTGGTGTAAAATTAACAAGAAGCAACAGACACTAGCTGTTAACACTGTGACATTTACAAGCAGACTGACTTGGAGCTGCTCTACACACAGAAACTAGGCTCATGTCTGAACAGGTACAAACATGTTTCAACCTGCACAGTCTGCTGCTCCGACCAAATTTATCCTGCCAGCATTATCAGAACTTTCTCCCCAAAGGAATAAATTGTACTTATTTTACAGAAAAATTAATACAACATATATATTAATATTAATATATTTTATTATAGTTATATTAATTAATATAATATATTATTATATTTATTATTTTATAATGTTTTATATTATAATATTGTTATATAACTTAATTATATATAATATGTTATTATTTTTTTATCCGGTGATCATGCTAAATGAGGAAAAAATGAACATAGCGTCACAAGTAAACTAAGCCTGATAGAAAAAATCTGATTTCATATTTGATTCAGCATGAAAAGGTACACTTAGAACACCCATCAAAACTCTTGTGACAAAATTGTTGTTGACCTATGTTATGAAGGGTGTACAGTTGATCTATTAGTAAATAGTAAATACTATTCCAGAAACAAACAAGGTTATAATTAATAATAGATCAACTGTACGCCATTGATAATTGGTTAGGTTAAGTCGCGATATTTCCTTTAGTTTTAACGAAAATATTCTGTCAAAATTGGTGTGGGGGAGATAACCTACAAGTACCAGAAGTACGTGTAATTTCTTCGGATTAGCTTTAGTGAGGTCTTATGGCATTTGAATGTAACAATTAACTGCATAGCAGCATCTAGCAGTTTTTTGGATATTGGCCTGAGCATTTAGAACCCAAAAAGAGATGCAGAAACTGTGTGAAGGGTTACTCTCGTCTAAAATGCAGAAAGTGTGATGTACCATTATGTTTAACAAAGGACAAAAACTGTTTTAACGACTCCATTCAAAGCAGTATGGTCTACTGTTGTGTTTTGCAAAGGACAAAAATTGCTTTTATTTGTTTCATTCAAAGTACCAAAGTTATGTTAGTTTCTCTTATTAGGGTATTTCATAAGGCGCTTTGTTTTTGAAGTGATCCCCTTTGTATTTACCAGGCAGAAATAGCAGTCTGTTGTGTGATCTTTGGGTTCCCTCCAATCATTGGAATAGCAAATGGCATGTGACGTGAACCGTTTAGCCATCCTGTAAGTAGTCTTCACATGTCACACAAACAAATGTGAGGGGCCCAACTCTTGTCCTGATCGCCTACTTTACATCCGAAATAAAGTTCATAGCATTTTTTTTACTAATGGTGTAAAGTTACGTTTTCTGGGATTTTAAAGTTAGATCACCACATACATAACAAATGAATTAGGATGATTCAGACAGTTCCGCGGCATTACAAAACATCTATATGAATACAACACTGGTGTAAAATTAACAAGAAGCAACAGACACTAGCTGTTAACACTGTGACATTTACAAGCAGACTGACTTGGAGCTGCCCTACACACAGAAACTAGGCTCATGTCTGTACAGGTACAAACATGTTTCAACCTGCACAGTCTGCTGCTCCGACCAAATTTATCCTGCAAGCATTATCAGAACTTTCTCCCCAAAGGAATAAATTGTACTTATTTTACAGAAAAATTAATACAACATATATATTAATATTAATATATTTATTATAGTTATATTAATTAATATATATTATTATATTTATTATTTTTATAATGTTTTATATTATAATATTGTTATATACTTAATTATATATAATATGTTATTATTTTTTATCCGGTGATCATGCTAAATGAGGAAAAAATGAACATAGCGTCACAAGTAAACTAAGCCTGATAGAAAAAATCTGATTTCATATTTAGATTCAGCATGAAAAAGTACACTTAGAACACCCATCAAAACTCTTTGTGACAAAATTGTTGTTGACCTATGTTATCAAGGGTGTACAGTTGATCTATTAGTAAATAGTAAATACTATTCCAGAAACAAAACATGTTTATAATTAATAATAGATCAACTGTACGCCATTGATAATTGGTTAGGTTAAGTCGTGATATTTCCTTTAGTTTTAACGAAAATATTCTGTCAAAATTGGTGTGGGGGAGATAACCTACAAGTACCAGAAGTACGTGTACTTTCTTCAGATTAGCTTTAGTGAGGTCTTATGGCATTTGAATGTAACAATTAACTGCATAGCACATCTAGCAGTTTTTTGGATATTGGCCTGAGCATTTAGAACCCAAAAGAGATGCAGAAACTGTGTGAAGGGTTACTCTCGTCTAAAATGCAGAAAGTGTGATGTACCATTATGTTTAACAAAGGACAAAACTGTTTTACGCATTCCATTCAAAGCAGTATGGTCTACCGTTTTGTTTTGCAAAGGACAAAAATTGCTTTTATTTGTTTCATTCAAAGTACCAAAGTTATGTTAGTTTCTCTTATTACTTGATAGCGCCAAATGAATCGTAATTAATTAATTAAATAAATTCCTAACAAAGTTCTATTTGTTTCCATACCGATTTTTAACATATTTAAGTGTTAACAAATTTTTTTTTAACTCAAAATAATAATTTGGGATAGAAAAGGTTAAGTTGGTTTATTGTTAAAATATCTTAACCCTCCTCCAGCCAACTTTACCGGAAGTAAAGAATTCGTGCGCTTGTGTGACACCGTGCAGTGACAGAATTGTTTGCCAGGGCTTAGAACCCCCCTTGTTTCTTAGGAAGCGTGGAAGAATTTGTGACTAGGGTTACACCTCATTTTCTCATTATCACAATCCTCTTTCCCCCACATATCTTTTTCTTTTACACATTTATCCTTGCATATTCTTTCCCAACACACACACACACACACACACACACACACACACACACACACAGCCATACTCCACGTTCCCCCCCTCCATATACACCCGATAACACTGAAACGTAATCGTAATTCTCTTTTCTTGTACATTCTGGCAACTAAGCTTCATTTAAAAATAGCAATCTAATTGGCACAATTGTTTGACGCGCAGGCACACCCGCGCAGTGACGCTACATCAAAAGTTTTGAATACTTTTGCACAAGAAGTCGGTAATATTATTATAGGTGGCTCGGAGTGCACATGCTGTGAGGTGCATCTAATCTGTTAGATATTTTAAGGAATTTGAAAGAAGAACATTTGGTAAGTTGCTTTACAACTTTTCCCATATTTTTGCAGACCTAATTTACATATCCTAAGAAACCGTGATAGAGTGTTCAAAATTCTTCAGTATTATCTCTTTCCTACATCAATTATTTCCAGTCGTCTCTGCATTATTTTGTATATATACTTTTTATTTTTGTCAATGTTAATACAAAAGCCTGCGATGGTTTTGTTGTCCGAAATACTTTATCACTTATACCCTATAGTGATTTCTACACGCTGATTCCGAAAATAATATTCATTTTTCGTCATCACGTACAGATTTTTCAAAAATGTCATATTTCATATTGCATATGTAAGTAAGCTTCATTAAAATGCAATTTTTTTTCGTATGTTGCGCATATTTCTCCACGAAAATAATGTCATTTTCGTTGTTAGAATATAAAAATTTATTAGTATACAAGTTTCAGTTAAATCCCGTGGGATCGTCCATTTGGAAAGGATCGGTAGTTTCTTCTGAAAAAAGTTATAGTCTTCAGAAGAGCTGTCTGCGAAGTGCTGGTGGGGGTCAAAAAAGATTTTGTTCAGGCGATGTCTATATATACATATATACAGAGTATATACAGGGTGTCTCAAAAGTCACTATCTATTTCGGTGACATTAGATGTTTTTTTAAAAATGCTATGCTGGCATAAAGATATGTACTTCTGGTGCAAATTTGTGTATTTAAAAAAGTTAATTGGTTTATTATCTTGACATGCTTGAACAATTCCTCGAACCTCAACTTCTTACAGATGGCATTCTTGACACAGTAGTTTTTTAGCAGGATGGAGCACCGTGCCATTATGCAATAATTGTACGTGATTATCTTGAGAGACGCTTCCCCATGGGCAGCACGTTCACCCGATTTAACACCATTAGATTTTTTCGCCTGGGGTTTCATTAAGTCTAAGGTGTACACTGGTAGAAGAATTAGTGATGTAGCCGAACTTCGAAATCGTATTCCCGATGCAGTTCAGAAAATAACACCTCAAATGCTGGAAAGTGTGTTCCGGGAAACAACTTATCGCTTTGAGCTCTGTAAAGACACTGATGGTCGCCATGGGGAGACAGATAAATAAATAGCACTAATTCTTTGTGGCACTTACTTTGAAATAAACATATTTTTCATGTCTTAAACTCATCCACGTTATGTTCATGACCAAGAGCCCCCATGACTGAATTAACATCTTTACAAAACACAAGTCCATCTTCATGGGAGAACCATTCTTTGAATTCATCAAGGCGGCTGCGGAAAAAACAAACTTTAGTGTCACGTTGCAGTAGATCCCAACCCTTTAATCTTGAACCTAAAAGTTCAGTCTGCTTCTTAGATAATTTCAAATCACGAACTAGGTCATTTAGATCTCCTTGTGACAGTAAATGTGGTTCATTGGAGGAACAGGTAACCTGGAATGTTGGATCAGAATGTCTTCATCTTTTTCCTCGTGATATGCTACAGCTACGTTTGATTCCTCATCACTTAAACTTACATGTTCAGGAGGATTTGGTACTGGAAGTTGAGCACTGTGGGGAACTGGTCTCATTGCAGACGGTAGATTAGGGTATTTCATAAGGCTCTTTGTTTTTGAAGTGATCCCCTTTGTATTTACCAGGCAGAAATAGCAGTCTGTTGTGTGATCTTTGGGTTCCCTCCAAATCATTGGAATAGCAAATGGCATGTGACGTGAACCGTTTAGCCATCCTGTAAGTAGTCTTACACATGTCACACAACAAATGTGAGGGGCCCAACTCTTGTCCTGATCGCCTACTTTACATCCGAAATAAAGTTCATAGCATTTTTTTTACTAATGGTGTAAAGTTACGTTTCTGGGATTTTAAAGTTAGATCACCACATACATAACAAAAGGAATTAGGATGATTCAGACAGTTCCGCGGCATTACAAAACATCTATATGAATACAACACTGGTGTAAAATTAACAAGAAGCAACAGACACTAGCTGTTAACACTGTGACATTTACAAGCAGACTGACTTGGAGCTGCTCTACACACAGAAACTAGGCTCATGTCTGAACAGGTACAAACATGTTTCAACCTGCACAGTCTGCTGCTCCGACCAAATTTATCCTGCCAGCATTATCAGAACTTTCTCCCCAAAGGAATAAATTGTACTTATTTTACAGAAAAATTAATACAACATATATATTAATATTAATATATTTTATTATAGTTATATTAATTAATATAATATATTATTATATTTATTATTTTTATAATGTTTTATATTATAATATTGTTATATAACTTAATTATATATAATATGTTATTATTTTTTTATCCGGTGATCATGCTAAATGAGGAAAAAATGAACATAGCGTCACAAGTAAACTAAGCCTGATAGAAAAAATCTGATTTCATATTTAGATTCAGCATGAAAAGGTACACTTAGAACACCCATCAAAACTCTTGTGACAAAATTGTTGTTGACCTATGTTATGAAGGGTGTACAGTTGATCTATTAGTAAATAGTAAATACTATTCCAGAAACAAACAAGGTTATAATTAATAATAGATCAACTGTACGCCATTGATAATTGGTTAGGTTAAGTCGCGATATTTCCTTTAGTTTTAACGAAAATATTCTGTCAAAATTGGTGTGGGGGAGATAACCTACAAGTACCAGAAGTACGTGTAATTTCTTCGGATTAGCTTTAGTGAGGTCTTATGGCATTTGAATGTAACAATTAACTGCATAGCAGCATCTAGCAGTTTTTTGGATATTGGCCTGAGCATTTAGAACCCAAAAAGAGATGCAGAAACTGTGTGAAGGGTTACTCTCGTCTAAAATGCAGAAAGTGTGATGTACCATTATGTTTAACAAAGGACAAAAACTGTTTTAACGCACTCCATTCAAAGCAGTATGGTCTACTGTTGTGTTTTGCAAAGGACAAAAATTGCTTTTATTTGTTTCATTCAAAGTACCAAAGTTATGTTAGTTTCTCTTATTAGGGTATTTCATAAGGCGCTTTGTTTTTGAAGTGATCCCCTTTGTATTTACCAGGCAGAAATAGCAGTCTGTTGTGTGATCTTTGGGTTCCCTCCAAATCATTGGAATAGCAAATGGCATGTGACGTGAACCGTTTAGCCATCCTGTAAGTAGTCTTACACATCTTACACATCTTCATGGGAGAACCATTCTTTGAATTCATCAAGGCGGCTGCGGAAAAAACAAACTTTAGTGTCACGTTGCAGTAGATCCCAACCCTTTAATCTTGAACCTAAAAGTTCAGTCTGCTTCTTAGATAATTTCAAATCACGAACTAGGTCATTTAGATCTCCTTGTGACAGTAAATGTGGTTCATTGGAGGAACAGGTAACCTGGAATGTTGGATCAGAAATGTCTTCATCTTTTTCCTCGTGATATGCTACAGCTACGTTTGATTCCTCATCACTTAAACTTACATGTTCAGGAGGATTTGGTACTGGAAGTTGAGCACTGTGGGGAACTGGTCTCATTGCAGACGGTAGATTAGGGTATTTCATAAGGCTCTTTGTTTTTGAAGTGATCCCCTTTGTATTTACCAGGCAGAAATAGCAGTCTGTTGTGTGATCTTTGGGTTCCCTCCAAATCATTGGAATAGCAAATGGCATGTGACGTGAACCGTTTAGCCATCCTGTAAGTAGTCTTACACATGTCACACAACAAATGTGAGGGGCCCAACTCTTGTCCTGATCGCCTACTTTACATCCGAAATAAAGTTCATAGCATTTTTTTTACTAATGGTGTAAAGTTACGTTTCTGGGATTTTAAAGTTAGATCACCACATACATAACAAAAGGAATTAGGATGATTCAGACAGTTCCGCGGCATTACAAAACATCTATATGAATACAACACTGGTGTAAAATTAACAAGAAGCAACAGACACTAGCTGTTAACACTGTGACATTTACAAGCAGACTGACTTGGAGCTGCTCTACACACAGAAACTAGGCTCATGTCTGAACAGGTACAAACATGTTTCAACCTGCACAGTCTGCTGCTCCGACCAAATTTATCCTGCCAGCATTATCAGAACTTTCTCCCCAAAGGAATAAATTGTACTTATTTTACAGAAAAATTAATACAACATATATATTAATATTAATATATTTTATTATAGTTATATTATTAATAATAATATATTATTATATTTATTATTTTTATAATGTTTTATATTATAATATTGTTATATAACTTAATTATATATAATATGTTATTATTTTTTTATCCGGTGATCATGCTAAATGAGGAAAAAATGAACATAGCGTCACAAGTAAACTAAGCCTGATAGAAAAAATCTGATTTCATATTTAGATTCAGCATGAAAAGGTACACTTAGAACACCCATCAAAACTCTTGTGACAAAATTGTTGTTGACCTATGTTATGAAGGGTGTACAGTTGATCTATTAGTAAATAGTAAATACTATTCCAGAAACAAACAAGGTTATAATTAATAATAGATCAACTGTACGCCATTGATAATTGGTTAGGTTAAGTCGCGATATTTCCTTTAGTTTTAACGAAAATATTCTGTCAAAATTGGTGTGGGGGAGATAACCTACAAGTACCAGAAGTACGTGTAATTTCTTCGGATTAGCTTTAGTGAGGTCTTATGGCATTTGAATGTAACAATTAACTGCATAGCAGCATCTAGCAGTTTTTTGGATATTGGCCTGAGCATTTAGAACCCAAAAAGAGATGCAGAAACTGTGTGAAGGGTTACTCTCGTCTAAAATGCAGAAAGTGTGATGTACCATTATGTTTAACAAAGGACAAAAACTGTTTTAACGCACTCCATTCAAAGCAGTATGGTCTACTGTTGTGTTTTGCAAAGGACAAAAATTGCTTTTATTTGTTTCATTCAAAGTACCAAAGTTATGTTAGTTTCTCTTATTAGGGTATTTCATAAGGCGCTTTGTTTTTGAAGTGATCCCCTTTGTATTTACCAGGCAGAAATAGCAGTCTGTTGTGTGATCTTTGGGTTCCCTCCAAATCATTGGAATAGCAAATGGCATGTGACGTGAACCGTTTAGCCATCCTGTAAGTAGTCTTACACATCTTACACATCTTCATGGGAGAACCATTCTTTGAATTCATCAAGGCGGCTGCGGAAAAAACAAACTTTAGTGTCACGTTGCAGTAGATCCCAACCCTTTAATCTTGAACCTAAAAGTTCAGTCTGCTTCTTAGATAATTTCAAATCACGAACTAGGTCATTTAGATCTCCTTGTGACAGTAAATGTGGTTCATTGGAGGAACAGGTAACCTGGAATGTTGGATCAGAAATGTCTTCATCTTTTTCCTCGTGATATGCTACAGCTACGTTTGATTCCTCATCACTTAAACTTACATGTTCAGGAGGATTTGGTACTGGAAGTTGAGCACTGTGGGGAACTGGTCTCATTGCAGACGGTAGATTAGGGTATTTCATAAGGCTCTTTGTTTTTGAAGTGATCCCCTTTGTATTTACCAGGCAGAAATAGCAGTCTGTTGTGTGATCTTTGGGTTCCCTCCAAATCATTGGAATAGCAAATGGCATGTGACGTGAACCGTTTAGCCATCCTGTAAGTAGTCTTACACATGTCACACAACAAATGTGAGGGGCCCAACTCTTGTCCTGATCGCCTACTTTACATCCGAAATAAAGTTCATAGCATTTTTTTTACTAATGGTGTAAAGTTACGTTTCTGGGATTTTAAAGTTAGATCACCACATACATAACAAAAGGAATTAGGATGATTCAGACAGTTCCGCGGCATTACAAAACATCTATATGAATACAACACTGGTGTAAAATTAACAAGAAGCAACAGACACTAGCTGTTAACACTGTGACATTTACAAGCAGACTGACTTGGAGCTGCTCTACACACAGAAACTAGGCTCATGTCTGAACAGGTACAAACATGTTTCAACCTGCACAGTCTGCTGCTCCGACCAAATTTATCCTGCCAGCATTATCAGAACTTTCTCCCCAAAGGAATAAATTGTACTTATTTTACAGAAAAATTAATACAACATATATATTAATATTAATATATTTTATTATAGTTATATTAATTAATATAATATATTATTATATTTATTATTTTTATAATGTTTTATATTATAATATTGTTATATACTTAATTATATATAATATGTTATTATTTTTTTATCCGGTGATCATGCTAAATGAGGAAAAAATGAACATAGCGTCACAAGTAAACTAAGCCTGATAGAAAAAATCTGATTTCATATTTAGATTCAGCATGAAAAGGTACACTTAGAACACCCATCAAAACTCTTGTGACAAAATTGTTGTTGACCTATGTTATGAAGGGTGTACAGTTGATCTATTAGTAAATAGTAAATACTATTCCAGAAACAAACAATGTTATAATTAATAATAGATCAACTGTACGCCATTGATAATTGGTTAGGTTAAGTCGTGATATTTCCTTTAGTTTTAACGAAAATATTCTGTCAAAATTGGTGTGGGGGAGATAACCTACAAGTACCAGAAGTACGTGTAATTTCTTCAGATTAGCTTTAGTGAGGTCTTATGGCATTTGAATGTAACAATTAACTGCATAGCAGCATCTAGCAGTTTTTTGGATATTGGCCTGAGCATTTAGAACCCAAAAAGAGATGCAGAAACTGTGTGAAGGGTTACTCTCGTCTAAAATGCAGAAAGTGTGATGTACCATTATGTTTAACAAAGGACAAAAACTGTTTTAACGCACTCCATTCAAAGCAGTATGGTCTACTGTTGTGTTTTGCAAAGGACAAAAATTGCTTTTATTTGTTTCATTCAAAGTACCAAAGTTATGTTAGTTTCTCTTATTACTTGATAGCGCCAAATGGAATCGTAATTAATTAATTAAATAAATTCCTAAACAAAGTTCTATTTGTTTCCATACCGATTTTTAACATATTTAAGTGTTAACAAATTTTTTTTTAACTCAAAATAATAATTTGGGATAGAAAAGGTTAAGTTGGTTTATTGTTAAAATATCTTAACCCTCCTCCAGCCAACTTTACCGGAAGTAAAGAATTCGTGCGCTTGTGTGACACCGTGCAGTGACAGAATTGTTTGCCAGGGCTTAGAACCCCCCTTGTTTCTTAGGGAAGCGTGGAAGAATTTGTGACTAGGGTTACACCTCATTTTCTCATTATCACAATCCTCTTTCCCCACATATCTTTTTCTTTTACACATTTATCCCTTGCATATTCTTTCAACCACACACACACACACACACACACACACACACACACACAGCCATACTCCACGTTCCCCCCCCTCCATATACACCCGATAACACTGAAACGTAATCGTAATTCTCTTTCTTGTACATTCTGGCAACTAAGCTTCATTTAAAAATAGCAATCTAATTGGCACAATTGTTTGACGCGCAGGCACACCCGCGCAGTGACGCTACATCAAAAGTTTTGAATACTTTTGCACAAGAAGTCGGTAATATTATTATAGGTGGCTCGGAGTGCACATGCTGTGAGGTGCATCTAATCTGTTAGATATTTTAAGGAATTTGAAAGAAGAACATTTGGTAAGTTGCTTTACAACTTTTCCCATATTTTTGCAGACCTAATTTACATATCCTAAGAAACCGTGATAGAGTGTTCAAAATTCTTCAGTATTATCTCTTTCCTACATCAATTATTTCCAGTCGTCTCTGCATTATTTTGTATATATACTTTTTATTTTTGTCAATGTTAATAACAAAAGCCTGCGATGGTTTTGTTGTCCGAAATACTTTATCACTTATACCCTATAGTGATTTCTACACGCTGATTCCGAAAATAATATTCATTTTTCGTCATCACGTACAGATTTTTCAAAAAATGTCATATTTCATATTGCATATGTAAGTAAGCTTCATTAAAATGCAATTTTTTTTCGTATGTTGCGCATATTTCTCCACGAAAATAATGTCATTTTCGTTGTTAGAATATAAAAATTTATTAGTATACAAGTTTCAGTTAAATCCCGTGGGATCGTCCATTTGGAAAGGATCGGTAGTTTCTTCTGAAAAAAGTTATAGTCTTCAGAAGAGCTGTCTGCGAAGTGCTGGTGGGGGTCAAAAAAGATTTTGTTCAGGCGATGTCTATATATACATATATACAGAGTATATACAGGGTGTCTCAAAAGTCACTATCTATTTCGGTGACATTAGATGTTTTTTAAAAAATGCTATGCTGGCATAAAGATATGTACTTCTGGTGCAAATTTGTGTATTTAAAAAAGTTAATTGGTTTATTATCTTGACATGCTTGAACAATTCCTCGAACCTCAACTTCTTACAGATGGCATTCTTGACACAGTAGTTTTTTAGCAGGATGGAGCACCGTGCCATTATGCAATAATTGTACGTGATTATCTTGAGAGACGCTTCCCCATGGGCAGCACGTTCACCCGATTTAACACCATTAGATTTTTTCGCCTGGGGTTTCATTAAGTCTAAGGTGTACACTGGTAGAAGAATTAGTGATGTAGCCGAACTTCGAAATCGTATTCCCGATGCAGTTCAGAAAATAACACCTCAAATGCTGGAAAGTGTGTTCCGGGAAACAACTTATCGCTTTGAGCTCTGTAAAGACACTGATGGTCGCCATGGGAGACAGATAAATAAATAGCACTAATTCTTTGTGGCACTTACTTTGAAATAAACATATTTTTCATGTCTTAAACTCATCCACGTTATGTTCATGACCAAGAGCCCCCATGACTGAATTAACATCTTTGCAAAACACAAGTCCATCTTCATGGGAGAACCATTCTTTGAATTCATCAACGGCTGCGGAAAAAACAAACTTTAGTGTCACGTTGCAGTAGATCCCAACCCTTTAATCTTGAACCTAAAAGTTCAGTCTGCTTCTTAGATAATTTCAAATCACGAACTAGGTCATTTAGATCTCCTTGTGACAGTAAATGTGGTTCATTGGAGGAACAGGTAACCTGGAATGTTGGATCAGAAATGTCTTCATCTTTTTCCTCGTGATATGCTACAGCTACGTTTGATTCCTCATCACTTAAACTTACATGTTCAGGAGGATTTGGTACTGGAAGTTGAGCACTGTGGGGAACTGGTCTCATTGCAGACGGTAGATTAGGGTATTTCATAAGGCTCTTTGTTTTTGAAGTGATCCCCTTTGTATTTACCAGGCAGAAATAGCAGTCTGTTGTGTGATCTTTGGGTTCCCTCCAAATCATTGGAATAGCAAATGGCATGTGACGTGAACCGTTTAGCCATCCTGTAAGTAGTCTTACACATGTCACACAACAAATGTGAGGGGCCCAACTCTTGTCCTGATCGCCTACTTTACATCCGAAATAAAGTTCATAGCATTTTTTTTACTAATGGTGTAAAGTTACGTTTCTGGGATTTTAAAGTTAGATCACCACATACATAACAAAAGGAATTAGGATGATTCAGACAGTTCCGCGGCATTACAAAACATCTATATGAATACAACACTGGTGTAAAATTAACAAGAAGCAACAGACACTAGCTGTTAACACTGTGACATTTACAAGCAGACTGACTTGGAGCTGCTCTACACACAGAAACTAGGCTCATGTCTGAACAGGTACAAACATGTTTCAACCTGCACAGTCTGCTGCTCCGACCAAATTTATCCTGCCAGCATTATCAGAACTTTCTCCCCAAAGGAATAAATTGTACTTATTTTACAGAAAAATTAATACAACAAATATATTAATATTAATATATTTTATTATAGTTATATTAATTAATATAATATATTATTATATTTATTATTTTTATAATGTTTTATATTATAATATTGTTATATAACTTATTATATATAATATGTTATTATTTTTTTATCCGGTGATCATGCTAAATGAGGAAAAAATTAACATAGCGTCACAAGTAAACTAAGCCTGATAGAAAAAATCTGATTTCATATTTAGATTCAGCATGAAAAGGTACACTTAGAACACCCATCAAAACTCTTGTGACAAAATTGTTGTTGACCTATGTTATGAAGGGTGTACAGTTGATCTATTAGTAAATAGTAAATACTATTCCAGAAACAAACAAGGTTATAATTAATAATAGATCAACTGTACGCCATTGATAATTGGTTAGGTTAAGTCGCGATATTTCCTTTAGTTTTAACGAAAATATTCTGTCAAAATTGGTGTGGGGGAGATAACCTACAAGTACCAGAAGTACGTGTAATTTCTTCGGATTAGCTTTAGTGAGGTCTTATGGCATTTGAATGTAACAATTAACTGCATAGCAGCATCTAGCAGTTTTTTGGATATTGGCCTGAGCATTTAGAACCCAAAAAGAGATGCAGAAACTGTGTGAAGGGTTACTCTCGTCTAAAATGCAGAAAGTGTGATGTACCATTATGTTTAACAAAGGACAAAAACTGTTTTAACGCACTCCATTCAAAGCAGTATGGTCTACTGTTGTGTTTTGCAAAGGACAAAAATTGCTTTTATTTGTTTCATTCAAAGTACCAAAGTTATGTTAGTTTCTCTTATTAGGGTATTTCATAAGGCGCTTTGTTTTTGAAGTGATCCCCTTTGTATTTACCAGGCAGAAATAGCAGTCTGTTGTGTGATCTTTGGGTTCCCTCCAAATCATTGGAATAGCAAATGGCATGTGACGTGAACCGTTTAGCCATCCTGTAAGTAGTCTTACACATGTCACACAACAAATGTGAGGGGCCCAACTCTTTTCCTGATCGCCTACTTTACATCCGAAATAAAGTTCATAGCATTTTTTTTACTAATGGTGTAAAGTTACGTTTCTGGGATTTTAAAGTTAGATCACCACATACATAACAAAAGGAATTAGGATGATTCAGACAGTTCCGCGGCATTACAAAACATCTATATGAATACAACACTGGTGTAAAATTAACAAGAAGCAACAGACACTAGCTGTTAACACTGTGACATTTACAAGCAGACTGACTTGGAGCTGCCCTACACACAGAAAACTAGGCTCATGTCTGAACAGGTACAAACATGTTTCAACCTGCACAGTCTGCTGCTCCGACCAAATTTATCCTGCCAGCATTATCAGAACTTTCTCCCCAAAGGAATAAATTGTACTTATTTTACAGAAAAATTAATACAACATATATTAATATTAATATATTTTATTATAGTTATATTAATTAATATATATATTATTATATTTATTATTTTATAATTTTATATATATAATATTGTTATATACTTAATTATAAAATATGTTATTATTTTTTTATCGGTGATCATGCTAAATGAGGAAAAAATGAACATAGCGTCACAAGTAAACTAAGCCTGATAGAAAAAATCTGATTTCATATTTAGATTCAGCATGAAAAGATACACTTAGAACACCCATCAAAACTCTTGTGACAAAATTGTTGTTGACCTATGTTATCAAGGGTGTACAGTTGATCTATTAGTAAATAGTAAATACTATTCCAGAAACAAACAATGTTATAATTAATAATAGATCAACTGTACGCCATTGATAATTGGTTAGGTTAAGTCGTGATATTTCCTTTAGTTTTAACGAAAATATTCTGTCAAAATTGGTGTGGGGGAGATAACCTACAAGTAACAGAAGTACGTGTAATTTCTTCAGATTAGCTTTAGTGAGGTCTTATGGCAATTGAATGTAACAATTAACTGCATACCAGCATCTAGCAGTTTTTTGGATATTGGCCTGAGCATTTAGAACCCAAAAAGAGATGCAGAAACTGTGTGAAGGGTTACTCTCGTCTAAAATGCAGAAAGTGTGATTTACCATTATGTTTAACAAAGGACAAAAACTGTTTTAACGCACTCCATTCAAAGCAGTATGGTCAACCGTTGTGTTTTGCAAAGGACAAAAATTGATTTTATTTGTTTCATTCAAAGTACCAAAGTTATGTTAGTTTCTCTTATTAGGGTATTTCATAAGGCGCTTTGTTTTTGAAGTGATCCCCTTTGTATTTACCAGGCAGAAATAGCAGTCTGTTGTGTGATCTTTGGGTTCCCTCCAAATCATTGGAATAGCAAATGGCATGTGACGTGAACCGTTTAGCCATCCTGTAAGTAGTCTTACACATGTCACATAACAAATGTGAGGGGCCCAACTCTTTTCCTGATCGCCTACTTTACATCCGAAATAAAGTTCATAGCATTTTTTTTACTAATGGTGTAAAGTTACGTTTCTGGGATTTTAAAGTTAGATCACCACATACATAACAAAAGGAATTAGGATGATTCAGACAGTTCCGCGGCATTACAAAACATCTATATGAATACAACACTGGTGTAAAATTAACAAGAAGCAACAGACACTAGCTGTTAACACCGTGACATTTACAAGCAGACTGACTTGGAGCTGCCCTACACACAGAAACTAGGCTCATGTCTGAACAGGTACAAACATGTTTCAACCTGCACAGTCTGCTGCTCCGACCAAATTTATCCTACCAGCATTATCAGAACTTTCTCCCCAAAGGAATAAATTGTACTTATTTTACAGAAAAATTAATACAACATATATATTAATATTAATATATTTTATTATAGTTATATTAATTAATATAATATATTATTATATATTATTTTTATAATGTTTTATATTATATATTGTTATATACTTAATTATATATAATATGTTATATTTTTTTTATCCGGTGATCATGCTAAATGAGGAAAAAATGAACATAGCGTCACAAGTAAACTAAGCCTGATAGAAAAAATCTGATTTCATATTTAGATTCAGCATGAAAAGTTACACTTAGATCACCCATCAAAACTCTTGTGACAAAATTGTTGTTGACCTATGTTATCAAGGGTGTACAAATGATCTATTAGTAAATAGTAAATACTATTCCAGAAACAAACAATGTTATAATTAATAATAGATCAACTGTACGCCATTGATAATTGGTTAGGTTAAGTCGTGACATTTCCTTTAGTTTTAACGAAAATATTCTGTCAAAATTGGTGTGGGGGAGATAACCTACAAGTACCAGAAGTACGTGTAATTTCTTCAGATTAGCTTTAGTGAGGTCTTATGGCATTTGAATGTAAAAATTAACTGCATAGCAACATCTAGCAGTTTTTTGGATATTGGCCTGAGCATTTAGAACCCAAAAAGAGATGCAGAAACTGTGTGAAGGGTTACTCTCGTCTAAAATGCAGAAAGTGTGATGTACCATTATGTTTAACAAAGGACAAAAACTGTTTTAACGCATTCCATTCAAAGCAGTATGGTCTACCGTTGTGTTTTGCAAAGGACAAAAATTGCTTTTATTTGTTTCATTCAAAGTACCAAAGTTATGTTAGTTTTCTCTTATTAGGGTATTTCATAAGGCGCTTTGTTTTGAAGTGATCCCCTTTGTATTTACAGGCAGAAATAGCAGTCTGTTGTGTGATCTTTGGGTTCCCTCCAAATCATTGGAATAGCAAATGGCATGTGACGTGAACCGTTTAGCCATCCTGTAAGTAGTCTTACACATGTCACACAACAAATGTGAGGGGCCCAACTCTTGTCCTGATCGCCTACTTTACATCCGAAATAAAGTTCATAGCATTTTTTTTTACTAATGGTGTAAAGTTACGTTTCTGGGATTTTAAAGTTAGATCACCACATACATAACGAAAGGAATTAGGATGATTCA
>JAJOZX010006113.1:0-127500 GCA_023014485.1 Bathynomus jamesi
TATTAGTGGTGGACCGGATGTCAGTTTTTCAATATCCGCGGATGCGGATATTTAGTTTATCAATATAATATTATGAATATATGACAATTTTTCAAATTTCGTGATATTGCTATTATGGCAGGCAATGCATAAGAATTAAAATTAATATTTTCATTATGATAAAAATAATAACTCGAGAGTTTCAGCCACAGAAAATTCAATGAAAAGTTTGATTCAATTTTCTGCGTTACCAGGTATTTATATTTTGAGGTTTATATATTTTTGTTCATTAATAATTAATACTTTACATGAAATGTGCATGACTGGGCCTTATAAGCTACTTTATAAGCTAATTTAATTGTAAATTGCATAATTTATTAGAGGTAATATCCGCAGTCAGAAGTGCGGATGCGGATGTTGAAAATGATGCGGATATCCAGTCCACCAATATATATATATATTATATATATATATATATATATATATATATATATGTTAAACATTGCCCCCAAACAAAGAGGGGAAACATTATTAACCATTATTATTAACCAGTAGCATTCAACCCCACACTTTACGTATAGTGTTTCGGGAGAATAGTTACGGATATTACTTGGAAGGAAACGAGCTGGGATTCATATCGGGAAAGACCACTTATTGCAAAAGATGCAATTCATACAAAATTCGCCAAAGCCTAATTCGATAAATATGACCATGGAATTAATGCTCACAAACTGAGTAAACGTACTGGAAAACTGTCTCTCTTCATCTTAATTTTTTTTCTACTCAAAGACCCCAAAAATGCAGTGGTAAATGGAATTAAATCTAGTGTTTTACCTGTCATTAGTTCCGTACTCTTTTGTTTATCAAATCAAAGACGGTATTATTGTCTCGTGGGTTAAACGTTGTGGTCGGTGTTATAACGCCACTTCCCGTTGATCAGCGAAGTCAAACGACACTGGGTCGGGGTTGTAAGTTGGATGGGGGCATCTTCCGCATCCAGATTATGTACCGGCCCGTGGTTCGGATACCACGTAAAGCTGTAAGTCCCCTTCGAATTATCATACGTGTATCTTCCCCATTTTCAACCCCAGAGGGTGGAAAGGGAGGGATATACCCTCGGTTTATAAACTACATTCAGAGTTCAAAAAAGATCAGGAGTTGGTTTATTTACCACACCCCGATCCGAGCCTAAATTGGACGTGTAGTTTATATGCCACACCCGGAGCGAAAGGGTTAATAGAGCATACAACCGTATGAAAGTGGTTTTTGTAAATTAGGTTGGAGTAATTACCTAAGAATTTTTGCTTTTCCACCCATATTAAGATTTCGAAAAGTATTCTTTCCGCATTGACTATTCCTTTCTCGCCACAAAACACGATCTTTTAATTCATTCATCATTAGTAATTCATTAAACTCTCTTTGTCGCATAATTTTATAACATCTATAAAATTTGTCAATTTCAAACGACATATTGACACCTTCTATAACAACAATTAACTAGTCTAGGCCTTACGACTTGGAACGCATACCCACCACGACTGAGCGAGTTGAAAACCTAATGACTCCACACCAACTAGTCCCATGTTAAACTATTATTTCTAACTATAGAGACGTTACGAAATATACTGTGTGTGTGTATACATACATACATACATACGAAGCTTCGAGACTTGATTTCGAATCGGAAGAAGATTCGATTTGATTCGTCAGCTTGGGCTCCGATTCGATATTTTCAAATCTCCATTAAGTCCGGGTAAACAACAACAATGTTGTTTTGAAGAACACTTTCGTAAACAAACACTTCTTTTTACTTACAGTAGATTATAATTCAATCTACGTACTGAGACCAATCTCTCGCGCAATAACATTTTTATCATACTTTAATACCATTGTTCCTCCTCATGATCAAATACTTAATACATTTTTTTTAGAAGGATTTACTTTGTCCTTTGTTCTCAAAGAAGATTTAATTAATTTTATGCTTATTACTAATTGTGTGTAGAAAAGTCCAGAGCTGGGCACTTGCGGCATATTTTGCGGTACTGCGGTACTACCAAACTACCAAACCGGTACCAAACCGGTACGCGGAAATTTGAATGCGGTAGCGGTACTGCGGTACTTTCAGCGATCCTTTGCGGTACTGCGTTATGCGGTCCCGGTTTGGTAGTTTGGTAGTACCGCAGTACCGCAAAATATGCCGCAAGTGCCCAGCTCTGGCTAGAAACACACTATCTATATGTGTAGAGTTGATTCGAGATTAGATTCGGAATTTTTTTGCGATTCGCAGGGCCCTATATATATATACAGAGCTGGCATTTGCGGCATATTTGCGGTACTGCGGTACTTGCGGTACCACCGCACTACCACCCCGGGCCCCCATAACGCAGTACCGCAAAGGATCGCTGAAAGTACCGCAGTACCGCTACCGCATTCAAATTTCCGCGTACCGGTTTGGTAGTGCAGCAGTACCGCAGTACCGCAATATGCCGCAAGTGCCCAGCTCTGTATAATATATATATATATATATATATATAAAATTATGTAGGTGCCATACAAAGGCAGTTATCCTTTGTCACTCGTTTTGGCATTAAAGATTGGAGAGTGGATGCCAAAAGGTACCCTCCGCTGGCACCAACTGACAGACGAAGAGGGAAATCAATTTATTAGGTCGAGTCGAAACATTTGTACGCGAGTGGAGGTCAGTTGGGCAACATATTTTTCATAGGAAAACCAAAATAATATGATGGATCTACGGATTAATTCAAGCATTTTTGTTTTTGTTTTTTAGTTATTGTGAAAGAGAAGCGATTTATTAGGCAAAAGTATCGCGCTTTTATTTAATATTTAACTACAGAAGTTTGTTACTTTATTCAGTTACTGTATTCACTATGTTACCCGTGAGTGATGGGCTGTCCACAGATAACCCGATTTCACGGTTAAGAATACCCCGCCGGTGGGTGGGCGATGCAGCCGCTGTTGCCCGCCACCACTGACTGGCCTCCCATCTCGCGCGTCACCACGTACAGTATTATTCTATTACATTATAATATACAATTAAGTAGTTTGCCCTCACCAGGAGACGAAGATCATCCGCTGCCGAAGTTTATAGTTTGTAACCCCTTCCTCCGCTAACACTGCGAGCCGCGGATTTAAATACCATGTCAAATCACGGTTAAGTCGGTGTCACGATCACGAATAAATACACAATGGTCACAATTAATAAATCACAGTTAACTCAATTCACCGATAACGGCGAGTACTGTAATTGTAATTCATTGTAATATATATATATATATATATAATATATATTATATATATATATATAAAACTCGGGTTGCTAAACCGAGTATTCAAAATATGATCGAAACAGTTCGAGACAACGTTATTTTCAGTCCTAACTTCTCTCGAACCGTTTCCCCAACATGCGCGTGTGGAGGAGTGTGACGAATTATTACCAAACTTTGATACTGATGAGATGGAATGCGATCTTCTCTTCCATCTTACGTAAATTAAACTTATACATTAGAAACCTTGAAAATGGATGATTTGCTTGCTCGAAACTGGTCGGTGCGCGTGAATGAAGATGTTGCCATGGAAACATTTGTCATTATAGTTATAATTTCTTCACCGTTCAACTAATAATGTTGATTAAAATCAGCTTACGACAGTTATGAATCATATCACAAATGCGTGAGAACAAATGACATCCAGTGAAGATAAGTAATACCTGTTGGCGAGTGATTATATAACGAAATGGGGGGGGGGGGGGGAGTTCTACCCGCTGTAAGCAACATTAACCGCGCGGTTTCTTTATGAAATGGGAAAAAATGTCAAGTTCTATAAACTGTTACGGAAAATTCTATTTATGAACACATTTTCATCGTCCAGTAAATTTGTATTAAACGTCTATAAAGGCCGAGACCACAAATCAAACTGCTAAATAACTTTCAAAGGAGGATGTGCACTGCAACAACTGCAAGATATTGATTGCACGCACTAAAATATTGAAAGCATCCACCAATTTTAGCCCAAAGTACCACCACGTTCCAGTACGCAAACACATTGTGAATAAAATGTTAATAAAAAGCTTGCACGAAATGGGCAAACATTCCTTTCGCGCTCGTCCTTTGATTTAACGTTTTATTTCAAACCTGCTATGTACAACCCAGTACCAGTCTTGATTCACGATAAAGTCTCGCGGTAGAGGCTAGCCCGCTACCTTCATCCCTCGGTAACCGATGGTATCTCGTAAAGATTCGAATCACGGTTCAAAACGCTGTACTTCAAATCTGCGCAATGCATTTAGCTACTACTGTAATTAAGTCTTACTCGCGATACTTATGTTGAATAACGCGAGGCTATAGACATTCCGAAGTACAGAAGGTTGACAAAAGTAAATAGACACCACGATAATTGTTCTCAAGAACAAATAGCAAAGCTCATCAATGGAATGCCAGAATGCGTGTCAACTTTACTTAATGCGAAAGGGGAAAACAACACTAAACATATTAACCCTAAAAGGACGACCGCTACATATTGATAATATTTCAAATACACGCATTCAAAACTTAACCTTACAAACAATTCCGGCGTTAAAAGGTGAATTCAATAAATCTATTATTGACTTTTATCATAAAATCAAAAACTATGGAAAAAAAACAGGCGGCGTCTATTTTTGTCAACCCTCTGCATATATGAGACATACATACATAAAAACTATTTGCATTGCATTGCATCGCTTTTAATTAAGGAAATAAAATTAATATTTTACAACTAAATAATTTGAAGAGTTTAACGCAAAAATAAGATAAACGAAGTGTAAAAAATAAATAGAATTTATGATGCAGTTAATTAAATACAATTAAGTAGGTTGGGAAAACTTCAAATTTATTTTTAATTTATTATTTTTATTTTATTTTATTTTATTTTATTTTTTATTTTATTTATTTTAAATCCCTTTCGTGAGAAATACACTATCATTTTATAAAGGTTAACATTGCAGTTTAGTATAGACTAGGAAAACTAAAGAATAACCGTTCGTTTACTCGGTATTGGCGTCTGGGTCGCAGTTGGTTGGGTAACCGTCCTTCGCGCCCAGATGCTGTTGCGACCCGTGGTTCGGATTTCACGTAAAAGCTGTAGGTCTCCCTTCACGTCATATAACCAATTTTGATACCTTTGCCATTACGAACAAGGTTAAATAACTCCATAACATTATAACAATGTTCGCAACCCCATTAATATACTCGCTGACTAATACGAGAAGCAATTCATTTTTAAAAATAAATATAGAAGGATCATTAATAGAGAGTCGTCTCTTAACACGAAGAAACGTGTCAAGATACACGAGCGTACGGCAATAAAACGGCAATTTGTTCTCTGACATTTATTGCTGTTTAAGACCACACTTTTCGACGACACATGAAAGCGACTCGCGTACGCGGAAAAAGAGCTTGCAAATCATCGCTTCGAGATCAAACGATCGTAAAAATAAAAAAAAATCCCGATTGTCTTCGATATAAGCTATACGATTCCCTCTATTTCTCATCTCATCTTAAGTCCCGAGGAAAAGTGGTTAGTTTTTTTAACGAATAATTAAGAGTAAACATAATGATGCTCAGTTTTTAGCGATGAACGCAATAAATTTTTGGTTGGGCTTTAAAAGAAAGTTAAATTATTTTATACTCTAACTAAACGCACGTTTACATTATATTCAGTAGGAAAAGTTATGCTATTCTTGTATGCAGACGTACGTGTAGTGACGTGTACACACACACACACACCAAATAAAAAATTTATATATATATATATATATATCAGAAAAATCACAGAATAACACGATCTTATTAATAAGCAAACAACCACAGGGAAAAAGGAAAAAAACGAAATCCGAGCGCTTTCGTGATATATTCACATCTTAAGGCGAAAAAGAAAGCCCCAAAAAAATTTTATATATATATATATATATAATCTAAAAACTTTACTTGAAACCAAGTATCCTCTTAAGTATCCTATAGAAACACCGGATGTCAATACTAAGTTCTTGGGTTTGAACTTCGGCTGGGCCCTCAAACTTCAGCAATTAAGGTGCCACTCTCTCGGTAGTAGTAGTAGTTTGGATCCTACTTAAAAACTGTAGATTCCCTCCGTCACATGACCTTCAGAGCTGTTGCTAAGTCGTTTACACAACCCTAATTATTATTAAAGTTACTAATTAACCCAAATAGTTTATCGCCAATTTCGATAAAAATACGAGTAATTGATTTTCATTTTTCATTGATTTAAGGCAAAAGCTAAAGTGGTTCATTAATGTGATTCATTAACTTGGTTGTTCATTAACTATTCGATCATCATCTTCCTGTAATTCCCCTCCCGCTAAGTCCCCCAAGCGTGCGAGCGTACGAAATAAATAGAGTTTAAATTGTGGAGAAAACGTCCTCTTTGATTTTTAATAATGGAGTTACCTGCAAATTGAAAAAAAATATGCTAAAAACTAAATTAATGCATCAAATACCGAGCATAATTCACTAATCTGTAAAAGTGTTTACAATAACGACGACATTGCAAAGATTATGAGATATCGCCCTGACCTTCGGTTGTCAGCAAGGAAAGAGTGACTTATGGATGAAGATGGCTCGTGTGGGTGGTACGAGAAGTGGAAAAATCAGGGAACGTTAAGAGTGTGTGTGTGTGGTGGGGGGGGGTTAACGCAAAAGATGACAGTACAAAATTGCAAAATATTAAAACCATTTAAAAGGGAAAAAGGTTACATCGAAGAACTTTACAGCAAACAACTTTGTCATCAGTCGAACAACGAATTCGTGAGGTTATTGAAAAACTCGACGATACTAACGAATGGAATGAATGTAAAAAGTACAAATTGTGAACGTACGAACGAGAGACTAAAATGGTGAGAATAATAATGAGATTATGAACAAGTCACTGAAGAACTGTGTAATAGTTTAAAATGGGGTTGCGGGAGTGGAAAAGATATATACACAGGGTGACGCAAAAGTCAGGAACCATGGGCACATTTTAGTGTGTGTTTTAATGCGTTTTGTTCTTCTCAGATTTGTTGTTGAACCTATGGCACAGAAATTGACAATAGATGAACGGGTAGAGATAGTTTAGTGTGTGCAAGGCGTTGTAACACGCACCGATCAGTAGCTTTTAATGACAAACACCCTGAGAGGCCGTCAGTTGTTCAGGCATCAGTTGGAAAACTGTTCATTCGCTTCAAAGAAACGGGAAGTGTTCATGATCGGCCGCGTAGTGGCCAGCCAAAAAGTTCAACCGATGCAGCATCATCACTAACGGTACTCAATCACCTCTAAAACAGCCCACGTAAGCCCTAAAGGAAGTTATCCCAGGAAAGGGGTGTCTCGAGAAGATACACTCAACGAATTCTTACAACAAATCGTTTCCACCCCGACAAAGTCCAACTCGTTCAGGAACTGCACGGTGACGACACAGACCGTCGTGCAGAGTTCTGCCAGTGGTTTCTACAACATCGACAGCTTCAACGAAGGATCATGTTCAGCGACGAAGCGATATTTCACCTCAGCGGTTGTATCAATAGGCATAATGCACGCTATTGGGCCATTGAGAACCCCCACTGGATGGAGGAAGGACATATACAATTCGATCCACGAATTATAGTGTGGGCTGCGCTCTGGGGGGATCGGTTAATTGGTCCGTACTTTTTCGACGGCAATGTAACAGGTGAATCACGTCTGCATATGCTGCAAACATTTCTAATGCCCATACTGGACGACATTCCATTGGCAGAACGAGCGGAGATGTGGTTTCAGCAGGATGGTGCACCACCACATTTCGCAACCATCGTCCGGAGTTCTTTAGATGAAACATTCCCAAGCAAGTGGATCGGACGGCGAGGGCCCGTCGAATAGCCACCTAGGTCTCCAGACCTCACGCATCTTGACTTTTTCTTGTGAGGCCATTTCAAGTCGGTAGTCTATACTGATCGACCCAGAACCATTCGTTCTCTAAAGGATAAAATTACATCCGAGTGTGTCAAAATCAGTACCAATGTGTTAAGGGATGTTCAAACATCATGCATTCAACGCGTCAGAAAGCGTCTCCAAGTGGAAGGCCACCAATTCGAACATTATAATTTAATAAAATGTGCGTATGGTTCCTGACTTTTGCGCCACCTTATATATATTATATATATATATATATATATATACCTTATGAACCTTGTGTTTCGTGCGTTGGTCTCTCTTCACACGGAGGTCAAGCTGGTGGCCCCGCCTCTAGGTCTGGCCTGGTGGAGGAGCGAGTTGCTTTCTTGCGCTCTCCACCGTACATAGCCAGACACGCCCGGCTCATCTGGTACTGTCCTGAGCCAGGCATCCAGTCTTTTCTTGAAGACTTCAACTTTGACCCCTGTTACGTTTCTGAGGTCCTTAGGAAGCTGGTTGAAAAGTCTTGGACCCCTGACAACCAAGCTATTTTCCTTCAGGGTTGAGGAGGTCCCTTGTCGGGCCTTTAATTTGGGAACACTACACATTCTGCCTTTCCTATTTTCCATTGTTGTTTGAATGGTAATTGGGTTTAGTTTTAGGTTGGTACCAATTTTTCGATCATTTTCCATATGTAGATTATGATGTACCTCCCTCTCTCTTCTTTCCAGTGAGTACAGATTTAGTTTACGTAGTCTTTCCCAGTAGTTGAGTTCTTTGCAGCCATCAATCTTGGCTGTGAAATGCCTTTGCGTTTCTTCTAGTTTATTAGTTTCTTCCTTTTTATATGGGGACGTCAAAACTGAGCAGTATTTAAGTTTTGGTATAATCAGTGTTTTTAGCAGGGGAATCATTACTGTCCTGTCCCTTCTCTTGAACGTTCTTAGTACCTGTCCGGCGACTCTTTTTTACTTTATTTATCGCTATCTGGTTTTGTGTTTCGAATTTCGCATCATCTGTCATTATTATCCAGAGATCAATCGCTTTCGTGCTTCTCTGAATTTCCTGTCTATCTGGAGCATAATATGCAGTCTATGTTCTTTTCTACCATATCTCAAGAGCTGAAATTTCTCGGCGTTGAATGACATGTCTTCTGACCATTTGTATATTTTGTTCGTGTCCCTCTGCAAGGCCTCCACGTCATGTACATCGCTGATTTTTTTGCTGATCTTTGTATCGTCTGCAAAAGATGTTACTATACTGTTGCTGTTTACTCCGCTGTCTATGTCTGTTAGCATGATAATGAACAGGAGTGGGGCCAGTAATGTCCCTTGTGGTACTGAGCTGCGTACTTCCGATTCTGATGATGATATACCTTGAATTTTGACGACCTGCAGACGATCTCTAAGGAAGTTGTAGATCCATTTTCCCACTTTGCCTGTTATTCCCATATATTTAATTTTATGTGCTATTATACCATGGTCACATTTATCGAAAGATTTAGCAAAATCTGTGTATATAACATCGTAGTTGTCATTGCCTTCCAATGCATCTAGGATATTGTTGTAGTGTTCTATTAGTTGTAATAGGCATGATCTACCTGATCGGAATCCATGCTGATTTTCGTTCAATCTTTCCCGTGTCTCCAGGAAATCATAAATTCTCTCTCTAACTATTCTTTCAAATACTTTGGTGAGGTGGGACGTCAATGACACTGGTCTATAGTTCTTTGCTTGAGATCTGTCCCCTCCTTTATATATAGGGACAATGTTTGCTCTTTTCAAGATGCTCGGTATTTCCCCCGTGTCTAGGGATCTTCTCCATATCCAGTATAAAGGTGTAGCTATTTCATTTTTACAGTTTTTAATCAATAATGCATTCCAATTGTCCGGACCTGCAGCTGAATGTGGTTTCATTTGTCCTATAGCTCTCGCTACATCTTCTGGTGTAAAATCAAAGTCTGTTATATACTCTCCTTGCATGCATGCATGCATGCATGCATGCATATATATATATATATTATATATATTATATACACATTCATTTCAACTGCAAAGAACACGCAGTATAATTAATGTAAAGAACGACGCTTGTATAGGAGAACATTCCGCGCAAGATGAGGAGGGAGAACGAACAAATGAAAAAATGAGGTAACCACCCGGGAATCGAACCCGGGATCTTCCGCTTGCCGGTCAGATATGATAACCACTACACCATGGTCCTCACTCGATCAGAAGTCGTAATCCTCCTACATACGCGCAGAAACCAATGCCCCGAGCGGGGCACCCCTCGCATGCCGCACCTATATATACACATTTCAACTGCAAAGAACACGCAGTATAATTAATGTAAAGAACGACGCTTGTATAGGAGAACATTCCGCGCAAGATGAGGAGGGAGAACGAACAAATGAAAAAATGAGGTAACCACCCGGGAATCGAACCCGGGATCTTCCGCTTGCCGGTCAGATATGATAACCACTACACCATGGTCCTCACTCGATCAGAAGTCGTAATTCTCCTACATACGCGCAGAAACCAATGCCCCGAGGGGGGCACCTCCCGCATGCCGCACCTATACAGGGTGTACATAAAGTCAGGATCTATTTTTGTGAAATAATTATTTTTTTCTATTTTTCTTTTCAGAAGCCCTTAGAATGAATACAGAAGAGCGTGTGGCAATAGTAATTTGGCGAATCGAGGGAAAGAAATACAATGATATCAGAGAAGTTTAGGAGGAGATTTCATAAGCCGGGGCCAATAGACAAGACAATACGAAAATTGGTGAACAAATTTAAACGAACGGGATCTGTAAATGATGAAGCAAGATCAGGACGACCGTGTATGTCAGATCTTACCGTGAATGCAGTACGCGGAATTATCACTGAGGAGCCACGTACGTCCGTTCGTGCTGCATCACACAGACTCGGCCTCCCGACGTCATCTGTGCACAAAATTCTGAAAGTTAATTTGCAGAAGAAAAGCTATCATTTGCAGGTTTTACATGATTTACATGAGGAAGATTTCCCTCGACGAAGTGCTGTGTGTGCTGATCTCGTAGAACAAATCTGGAGTGATAATTTAATGGACAACATTCTCTTTAGTGATGAAGCCACTTTCCATACGTGTGGAAAAGTAAATCGCCATAACTGTCGAATTTGGGCAGATGAAAGACCGAATGATTTCGTCCAAAATTGGGAGAGAGGCTCGCCTAAAGTTAATGTCTGGATGGGTTTAACAAAATCTAAGGTTTATGGTCCTTTTTTCTTTGCTGAAGCTACAGTTACGGGGCTTATTTATCTGGACATGTTGCAGCAATTCCTTGAACCTCAGCTGATTGTGGATAGGATTGTTAGTACTGTCGTCTATCAACATGTTGGTGCTCCTTGTCACTATGCCAAAATTGTTCAGGATTATCTAAATGGACATTTTCCAAATCGCTGGATCGGACGCGGAAGCAACAGACCTTGGCCAGCGAGATCACCAGATTTAACCCCTTTAGATTTCTTTGCATGGGGCTTTATCAAATCGCACGTCTATCAGACGAAGATTACGAGTCTTGAAAACTTACGTACACGTATACGAACTGCTGCAGATAACATAACCCCGCAAATGCTCCAGAATGTGTTTAGAAATGCTGCGGAACGATTTGAGCTGTGCAGGGATACTGATGGGCGTCACGTCGAATCCTACTCTTAATTATTTAATAAATGTTACCACTTATCATTTTATGATTGAATTCCATATAATTTCCAAGTGCTTCACAAATAGAGATCCTGACTTTATGTACACCCTGTATATACATTTCAACTGCAAAGAACACGCAGTATAATTAACGTAAAGAACGACTTATATATGTACACGGGCCCTCACAGGCCCTCTCAGAGGTCCAGAGAGGCCCGGGCCACTTCCAGCTTTTGAGGCCCATAGCTAAACCCAATTATTACTTTCACTGCAAAACATTATATTCAAACCTGAAAGTTTCTAAATTTGAGGCCCCCCTTAAGCTTGAGACCCAGGCCAAATGGCCCTCCTAGGCCCCCTTCTGATAGGCCCTGCCTACATACGACCCCATACAGTGGTCACACTTGTATTGGTAAACTATGAATGACTTAAGTGTAGGAATAACATCATCGTATTTAAATAAGTGATAAATCGATTTAGACGGGGTGAATATAATTTTTATACATAGTTGCGGGTAGAATTCCTTGAGCAATTTTAAAAGTTTGTTTCTGATGTTAAAACTTGAGGTTCCCATATAAGGCAAAGTGAAATACACGATATCTTTGGGAACTGTAATTACGTCTATAGTTGTGGGGTTTATTAGTCTATTTAGGGTTCTGCCTATTGTAGTCTCCACCAATCTAGAAGGGAAATTATTCTTGGTAAGGAGTTTTCGGATGAAATCTAGTTCATCGTGTAGTTTAAAGTAATCTGAACAGATACTGAAAGCTCTATTAGTCAGTCGAAATTATTTCGTTTGAAACCTAAAGGGATAAAGGAAGAAAAGTTCGTAGTGAGACTGGTGAATGTCGGCTTTCGGTAAACGGACGTTTCAAAAGGGGAATTAGTTTTTGTTATCTTAATGTTCAAAAACGACAGAGAGCTATTAGATTCAGTTTCTGAAGTAAATTCAATATTAGGGTGCTTAGAATTAACAATTACGAAACAAAGGGATATGGGTCTGGTGATTTGAACGGGAGAAAAGTATCATCAATATATCTTCTATAAAAAAAACCGGTTTAAAGTTGGAAGGACACTCGTTCAGCCATTTGACTTCATGATGGCAAAGAAACGCGTTAGCTAAGGTGGGACCGAGGGGGCAGACCGATTTGAACACCTTCAGTCCGTTTAAAATATTCACCGATGAATATAAATATAAGGTCTTCCATGGAAATTTTAGTAGTTCTTTCAATTGACCTCTAAGACCCTGCACCGTATCGGTATTAATAGAGAGTGTCAATACATATATATCAATAGTTTCTACAACAGGTACATTGGTAAATAAAGATTTTACATCGAAGCTAGCCATTGTATACGAATTATTATTTAATGAGGTAATTTCTCTAACTAAAGAAAAAGAATCCCGCGCTGTATACAAATTACAGGTTATGTGACAGTATGGGGACCAAGAATTTTGAAAGGTTATAATTAAAAGTTTCGAGTGCATTCCGAAACGTCGGTACTGATTAAACCTTGAAGGATGTTTATTTTTTCTCTGGTGTTCCTGTTTATTATTAAACTGCGTTTTCCACGACATCAATCAATAGCATATATATATATATATATATATATATATATATATATATATGCGAATGAGAGGAGTTTTTATACGTCAGAAGGAAACTAACCGAGTTCGACTTCATAGAAATCTTTAAATGTAACAGAATAGCATGAATGACTAAATAAATAGCAGACATCATGGAGAAGGTAACAATGGATAAAAAAAAAAGTTAATAGGTTAGCCGTGCATACGTATATGCACTCATTTTAAACATGTAGTAAGAAATATTTATTAGTTGGCAAGGCAAGCCACTCTATCGTTTGACGATAATTACGTTATCAGCAAGAGCCGTTTACAGTAAAAAAAATTAAAAAAAAAATAAAAAATTGCATAGGAAGTGAATTTCACTGAAAAGATAATTTCAAAATTGTAAAAAAAAAAACCAAAGTGGGTATTTAAAAACTTTCCTCGTTTAAAAGAAAAATTACAAATATTTCCCTTTAAAAATGTTTAAACATTATTTGCAGTATACGAGAGACCAGAAAAAACAACTATTTAGTCATATTCAGTGCACCAATACAACGTTCAACACTTTCTCAAAGAACAAAAAACATTGCCCAGATGTTCTTGGCGACACGTCGTTGATTGCTCTTGCGATTCGGTTCTTTACTTCATTCAGATTTTGTGGGATGAAAGAGTAAACTGTATATTTACCAACATACTCCCACAGCCCACGGGAAAAAATTCAAAGAGGAGATCCAGCGACTGGGGTAGCCAAGGAAAAGGTCCACTTCTACCGATCCATTTCATTAAAAATACTTCTAAAACTTAAGTCACTGTGACATGGAGCTCAGTCTGGCTAAATAATTGCAGTGTTCAACAAGTTCAAAACCCTTAGTTGTGGAATAAAGAAATTTATCAGCATTATCAGGTAACGTTCCCAATTAAACCGTACAGTTTCATCGTAAAAAGAAAATGAATTACACCCGATTTTCCGAGGGAGCACCAAATCGTGATTGGGTGAATCTCGTTCAAGCTGAGCTTTTCCTTGGCAAACACCAGATCTCTCCCCTTTGGATTTTCTCCGAGAAAATATTAATTTTAAAAGTAGTTTGCTCTTACAAACCTAAAAACCTTGAACTGAAGGGCAATTAATTACGAGAACAGTCAACGACACCATCTGGAGAATGATTTCCGTCCCTTGAGAATACAAGTTGAACGTTGTTGTTATACTGGTGTAGCTGGTGGATTTGTTGAAACAAAGTAACGGTGTTATGGGCTAAAAATCTTTTAAAATATTATGAAGCTTTCGAGCCGTTTTCACCGTTATTTACTATCTAGTCTAGAAATAAAGTTATTAATTTTTGAAACTGCGCAACGACTTCATAAAGACCTTGTACAATGCGATACATTAACATTAGCCAATGTTAAGAAGTACCATTAACTTTCAGACGAAAGTAAACAAACTCTTCGCTAAAATTTGAAACGAGTTCTCACGTTCAGATTGGCCATTTTACTACGACGAGACTGTCAGCTGGCTTTCACAGTTGGCCATCGTCCAGCCAGACTTTGTTTACGTGAAAATATATTATCGTTTCTATTTTACCTATAATAGAAGTACCTATCTGAAGTGGTATTGTCGCGAATTTTAATTCCTAACTGCGCAGAAACAAAGACTTTCCGCAACCTTCTACGCATAGAAACTATCTTCTATCGTCTTAAAATCATCCCCAAAATAGTTTTAAGGACCATTTCGTCTATCTAAATTTATGCATCATTAAAAGTTATTGGTATCATCTGAAAAGAAGCTTTCATAACCAAGAAGAAAAATCGTCCCCTAAAATGCACCCTCAAAAAGAAGGTATAATTTCTAAATTTAGGTTTTATTTTGTGTGGTGACATTTTAAGTATAGGCACGCGCGTTTTTGAAGCAAAAATATAACGTTTTCGTGTCCGAATTCGAATCACCGGGATCAATTTCTTACTTGAAAAATCACCCGTGGCTCGGTTGTTTCGAGATTAGATGCCATCTAGAAAAGCCTGTGTTTTACTCCCACTTCCGCCGCAGTTGGATTGCTCGGAGTTAACGTCTCCCCCCAACCCTTCCCGAAACGAATATGGCGTCCGAATATTATTACCCGTTACCCCGAGAAACCTCAGGCAAATTGTTAGCGAGTGAATACGATAATTTACACTGTATAAATAATTACCAAAGTTTATAATAAACTAATACAAAGTTTAATTAACTTTTTCATGTTTGTGTTTATAACCTTCTTGATATAAGCCACTTATTTTTATATATTTTCCCGATACTGAACTTAAAACACGAAAATTAATTAAAACCATTTTTAAATATTTATTCGCAAATATTTATTAGCGAATTCCGAAAACAGTTTTATTTGGTAAACTGTGCAAAACAGTTTTAGTTTATTCCCTTACGTTAGCTAATAAAGCATAGCTAATAAAAGTAGCTAATAATAATTAGTTAAAAATGAAGACTATAAAAAAAAAATTAACCTTTTTTGTTTTAATTTCTTTATTGGCAACTTTCATTGCAAACGCAATGTTTAAATAACAAATACGATAAACAAATTTGAGGTTAACGTTAAGTAAATCGTAAATATTTTTTGCCTTGGCTTCGTTTTAACAGGCTCGCTCGCTCGCTCACCTCTTCGGCGCAAGTTCGTCTTCTCCGTCAGAAAGTCCGCTCTTCGGGCATACATTTTTTTAAGGACCAAATTAAATAAAAAAAATTATCACCAATAATAGTCCAGTTAAGAATAGTATATGTTAAAATTACTGCAAAAATTATAGTATTGTATTATTTACTTTTATGAATAAAGTGTGTTTGACTTGGAGATGCAAAAAACTGTACCGACATGTTGTAGCCTGGTGCTCACATTTCGCGCTCATTCTATATCTTAAGAAAACAAAGTTCATATACATACATTAAAAAGTTATCTACACTTTGGTTTTAACTTGGTAAAGCCTGGAATGACAAACTAAATAAAAATACGAAACATTTAAACCTATCAATTTTATATCAAAGTTTTGCATATCTATCCGTTTACAAACTAGATAAGATACGAGTAGGGCATGGTTAATTAATCATTTTTAGGAAAGTGATTAATGATGAAATTTAATTAATCAATGATTAACTTATTAAAAATTAAATACTTCTGAAAAGAGTAAGAAAGAGCTTTATTGTTTTTTTGCGTGAGATAAGACCGAAGAAAACATTTTGCTCAAACATTTAGTTTGCTTTAGTTCAAGAAAGTAGGCATGGGCGAATTAGACAGTTTATACATGCAAAAAGGTGCCAAATTCAAATGATGCATTACAAAATTTAAGGTAAAATGATGCTGAAATTATGAGGAAAATTAATCATTTCTCATCATTTTCTAAAAATATTTTTTGATTAATTAATGATTAAATTTGAAACGATGATTAACTGATTAATCAGAATCATGCCCTAGATAGATAGAGAGAGAGTGCAAAAGCACATTATGCCTGTACTTACAGCCATTGTCTTTCATTTCAGAGCAAAGGTACAGGAACGAGGTATTGGTCGACAATGAACCCGTCCTATTTGAAGTTCTTGACACCTGCAACAAGGTGAGGAAGGAAATGTTACTTGCGAGAAATTAAATAAAATAACTAGGTTTAAAAATTTATTTCAGTCATTATTGCTTCCTGATATAGGACAAATTTTTACTTTTCAGACTTTCGATGGGCCAATGTAGTTAGTGTTGGCGTGAACAAGGTCTGAAAATTAATTACCAACAAATTGATAAGTGGAGTTTACACATTTATGTAATTGTGTGTGTGTGTGTGTGTGTGTGTGTGTGTGTGTAAATGAAGTGGGTTTTTTTTTTATAATAAACGTCCGTCTGCTGCTCAATTCTTTTCATTTCACTTAATTCCGAAGATGTTCTGCTTTAAGCGAGTCTAGTAACCAGTACATGTATACAATTCTTAAAGTAAAACAAGCATGTACAAGCAGGAAAAAAAAAAAAAAAAAGGGAAAAAGTATATTTTTAATTCAAGAACATTCAAACTTATAAAAAAAAGGTGTTCATTTAACATTTTTCAGTTCCTCACTCGTGACTCACATAACCCCCATTTTCTAGTATCTATTTTCAGTCGTTGACCTTCAATTTTATTTATAATTCCTTATTCTTTTTTGTCAAGGTGCGACTCCTTCGAAATACTTAAAACGACATTATAATTACTGCCCCATTCGTTCAGGTTATTTTGGGACTTTTATTTCTATAACGAAAAAGTAAATCTAAATAGAGATGAAATATTTCCTTTCATTAATAGCTCTCTTTGTCGTCCCGTTGGAAACGCTTCAGTAGTTAAAATGTGACGAGTCGGATTTTATCAGACGATCAATCCTGTCTGTAAAATGCTTCAAAACAAACAAACAAACAAACAAACAAACAAACACACACACACACCTTTTTTGATCAACCGTAAGTCATATTTTATCGCTCTTGCTCAATATTCACTTCACGAACTCTCGTCAAATTAATTAAAATTATTAAAAGAATTTATCATTTTATTTTAACTTAATTTACGATATCTTTGTTAGTGGGACTTTTCTACGCACTAAAAACGTCAATCCGCCGAGATTTACTTTGATATATTAACATGACATTCAATAATATAAGAAAATATTTCAAATAAATATGACAGCGTCGTGAACAGATTTGGCTGCTCAAATTAAACGCGTGACAATAGTCTCTCGTCTCGTGTCAATAAGCAAAAAAATATATGAATAAAATATGTGCGTGCGCGCGAGAATTGAATATTCGTTCAACATATATTTTGGCAATCACCTATAAAAGACGACGATCCGTTTTGGTTGGGAGGGGTGGAGGTTGGGAGGGTGGAGGTTGGGAGGGGGTTCGATACAGATAGGATGAAAAAGGATGAAAAGTGACGCGTATGATCCGCTTGTTTATTATTTTTTTTTTATTAATCTCTCATAACATTTTTATGATTTAATTAATTATTCTTGATTAGACGCCATTGTTGTAATGGTTTGTACCAATTTCTTTTAAATGACCCGTTTTTAATTTTTAAAAAAAAAATTCAGATATTAAAGTTAACATAATTAATAATATTAAAATATATCGAATAAAAATTACTATTAATTTATTTTCTTGTATATTACTTCCAAAATAGTTTTAAAGCGTAAAACTATTTTACAGTAGTTCCACATTAAAATCATCAACATTTTATTCAAATTCCGATCTTGGTAAAGAGCTCAATTCCAGTTCGTTTCGATAAAAATCTTCTGGTGAAATTTGAACGGAAAACATATTCCAGATTAAATTCCTAGATTTTGGAATAGGAATGGAGAAATGGTATACAGGGAGTTTATAAAGTCCCTATCTATTTCAGTGGAAACGTAGCAAAAAGGGTAAAATTCAATAATATAATAGAATGCATACATTTAATGAATACTTAAGCGTATGATTCTACATGAGCACCATCAGTATCTCCACAGAGTCCGAATCTGTTAGCAGCATTGCGGAACACATTTTGGAGCATGACGGGGGTTATTTTTGTAACTGCTGTTACGATACGAGCACGTAAATGTTCCAGCTTCATTCAGATGGCATTTTAGACACCGTCGTCTTTCAACAAGATGGGGCACCTTGTCATTACGCAAACATTGTTCGGGAGTACATAAATGAACGATTTCCAAATCAGTGGATCGGACGTGGAGGCAACAGACCCTGGGCGGCTCGATCTCCTGACTTAACGCCCTTGGATTTCTTTGCATGGGCTTTATCAAATCAACGGCTATCAAACGAGGGTTACAGATCTGCAAGATTTACATGCTCGTATCATAACAGCAGTTACAAAAATAACCCCCGTCATGCTCCAAAATGTGTTCCGCAATGCTGCTGACAGATTCGAACTATGTAGAGATACTGATGGTGCATATGTAGAATCATATGCTTAAGTATTTATTAAATGTATGCCTTCTATTATATTGTTACTGAATTTTACCCTTTTTGCTACGTTTTCACTGAAATAGATAGGGACTTTATAAACACCCTGTATTATGAACATTGAGTGTGGTATATATATATATAATATATATATATATATATATATATATATATTAATTTCACACATTTTCATTAAAAAACGCACACGCACAAAACGAGTACCTATTTCTTAAAGCAATATACCTATTTAAAAAACTAATTAACCTAATTTAACTTAACCTCCTTAGTACATCGAACCGAGAAGGGCGTAGGCCTCAATAAGCGGCCCAACACAACTCAGGACCCGAAGGGTATTTTCTGTTAAGTCCCAAAATAATGAGTTACTCGCTAACCTCACTTCAACTGACCTAAGCTAGTGCAACGTAACAGTCGGGGAAATCCCTTTTTGCGGACATTAAAAATGTTTTTGTTTTTATGCAAGATTTTATATATAAATTGCGCTGCTACATCTCTGAATTATCAAGCACACTCGACCTCACTAATGCCTAGTTACCTGCGCGCGCGCGCAAGAAAAAGAGGAAGTAAAATATTTATTAGAAGCTTGACATTGCAGGAGAAATGACTGTCCGCTGAAGCAGCTGTTCTCAGAGCAAGAGTCGAGGCCGGAAGTTTCCTGAAAAGCGCGAAAACCTCAAAAAAATAGTTTTATTGCACACATTTTCACGCGAATATTTACTTTTCAAACAGCCTCAGTATCAGAAAAACTCTTGAATTGAGGAATAACACGGCGATATAGTCTAATAAAGAGTAAATGCATTGGGGAGGGGCTGTTTCTATTTCATAATTGCATAGCTTTAATTTTTAAGCACGCTTTAGCGTAAAGGTGTATAATATACACGCTTCAAAAAACATTCATTTCCTACAACAAGACCTTCGATGTTTCTCAGTTTATACTTTGCATTCTACACTGTCGTATTGATCGAAACGTTGACGGTTCAATAATTTAGTAAAGCATTAAATTAGGCTACGTTGGTTAGGTTAGTATTTATGAACTGTCTTCGAACTGCGGCTGAAATTTAACCAATATGTATATATATTTACACGCAGAATAATTGCACAATTTATGTAACTTAATGCCACATAATCACGGAAGAATTACTGTATGAACAACATACAAAATAGGTCTCTCGATTTTACAATTATCAGAGTAAAACGAAATTATCGAAATGATATTGCACGACCCTACACAGTTACATTTTTTTATATATATATATATATATATATATATATATATATATATATATATATATACACAAGTTTCAGAGACCAGATTACACTAGGTTAGGTGGTCGTTTTAGATTAGTTTGGTATTTCCCACGACCAATTTCGTCAACTCAAAAATACTGGTCTTCACGAAACATTTACACACACACACATTATATATATATATTATATATATATACACACACGGTTATTATCGAGTTTCATCAACATTGACTTTGACTAATTACCAAGTTTAGTACGTATATATTATCATGGGGGGGGGGGGGGGGGGGGGCAAGCCCGCCCAGTTAGCACACGCAATCGGAGAACACACGGATTAAGGTTAGGTTTATACATACTGTATGTTCCTAGCCCGTTTGGTTTTTGTTAATATCCAAAATACATATTCCTAATGTATTTTGGTGTGTTTGGTTCATACATGAACATTTCTAGCGAAAATGAACCAAAATATAGGAAACTTTAATGTTTCATAACTGTTTCGGTTCATTTGCGCAAGATATGAAGGTCATATTTGAACAGAACACTAAAATACATTAGAAAAAATGTATTTTGGATATTAATTTCAGTGTTGGTGAAACATTCAATAATTACCATATATATATATATATATATATATATATATACACACATTTACTGCAATGACCACGCAGTATATTAATGTATAGAAACGACGTAAGTATAGAGGAGCGTTCTGCACACGAGGAAGAGAAATAACGAACAAATGAAAATGAGTATATATATATATATATATATATATATATATATATATATATATATATATATCGATGTTTATAACTAAGTATTGTCTGTTAGAAGAAATAAACTTAAAATTTAACTTACATTATATTAATTATCAGTGGGCGGAGCATCTGCACGAAAACTTTTGTACCTGAAAGAATAAATAGCAAAATTAGGAGGAATATCGTGTTCTAATTACTGCAACATACTGCCTTAGCTAATTGGCCAACATTTCAAACTATATATATTTTTCTTCGATACAAAAAGTTGGCCGAATTGTGAAAAATTCTCTTTTAAAAGGTGAAGTTTATCAATGCTTAATACAAAAATATTTGGTCATTTATTTGAATTATTTTCCTAGTTTCGCGTATTCGGTTAATATGCAGTAAGTGCCATGACCTACCTGCATTTCTAGCAAGAAATATATTTTTCTAGTGTAATTTGATACGCTTTATTTACAGTAACTCGAAACTTCATTTGTTGCGGCAAATTTCTTAAAATGATTAAAATGTAGATTTTCATAAAATACATCAGCTAATTGGATCGCGTAGGTTCCGTTTTGAAACATTTGCACAAATTAAGGTCAGATTTGAAAGGCAATTTTACGTTGTTAGGTTAGGGTCCCCTTTGGAACATTTGCACAAAAGCAGCGGTTAATGTTTTAAATGACATGGGCTGGAAATAAAGACATTTATTGCATAATCACCGCATATTCTCCTTTAGATGGCAAATCAAAAAGGTTTACAGGTTTCTTAGCAAACTAAAACATGGGTTGGATATCGAGTTGGAATATGGAAGAACTCTCTCGAAGGCCTAATGCAATGAGTTTCCAAGTGCAGTGTAGCTTTTGAAAGTAAAATTGCCAAATTTGTTCGAGGTGCTTTTAAAGAGTATCATGTCATTATTAGCATGCAAGTAAACTGATGTATCTGCTCGTTAAAGACATAGGAGATAGGAGGTACTTTACTTACAGGTTCAAACTTTTGTTATCTGTAAATTCCAGAGTATTTATCCTCACTGCATCTAAGTTTTATTTCTTCTGTTATATCTAAGTTTTTGAAACAATCATTGCTTTCATTGTTTTTCTGTATTTCTAGAATTCAGGCGCAGTTTGGAGACAGTTCATGATAGCTCAGTAATGCGTTAGGCTAGGTTAGCCTTGTTTGTTTAGGCTAGTAATTATGGACTGTTTCCAAACTACACTTGCATTCTAAAATTTTACCCAACATTATTTCACTTTTCCTTTAACAACTATTGAAAAACAATTTAGAAAAGTACAATGAAAGTACACAGCATTCTTTAACGAAAACAAACCAAAACTGAAAAACATTTCAGTCGTCATGATAGAAGGGTGGGGAAGAATGGTTAGTTGGTTGGTTGGTTTGACATCTTTCGTCCAGCAGAGAGTCAAAGACTACCTAGAACTAGTCAGACCACGCTTTGTACAAAATTTCATACCCTTTTGTCAAATCGAGGAAAAACAATGATACATAAATTTACAAAAATACTACAGCCATCAACATTTTTAGCTTTACATCCAAAGCCAGTGAGACAAAATTTGTAAACTGAAACGCTTCTAAGTGGCTCGTGAGTTCAAAGTAAACGTTAAGGTCTCTCTGGCTTAAAAATTCCTGTTCAAAATATTTTGTTATGATGTTATGGTAATTATTCGCTTTTACACCCAGTCTGTTTCTATGATGAGAAACTTTTCTGATCAATTTTGAGGTGTTTTGCACGAATCTGCCATCCGTTTCCTGTGCAAATGCGTGGTTTTCGATATCTCGTCATCTTGAAAACTACGCAATACGCATTTGCACAGGAAACGGATGGCCGTTTCGTACAAAATACCTCAAAATTAACCAGAAAAGTTTGCTCTCATAATTTTCATTTAAACTAACGAAAATATCACGACTTAACCTAACCAATCATCAAGGGTGTATAGTTGACCTAACCGAGCATTCAATTGACCTAACCGGGCATTCAATTGACCTAACAGGTTAATATTGGTTATTTCACCTAAATATCTTCTGATCTTTTCGTATTAGGCATTCACTGTCACATTTCAGACAAGTTAAGGATGAGAGAATAACGCCGTAATTAATAAAAACATCCAATCCTTTGTCTTCATCTAGGGTACATGACGAATCAAGTTCTCAAAGTCAAAATCACACGAATGGCACGTCATAATTCTATCACAAACAACACTAAACTGAATCCAATTTGAAAAAAAAAAATAGCCAGAACAAAACCCAACCAACTAATTAAGTCGCAGAGTAGCGAAAAAATAGCCCAATCAGGAAAAATATTTTATGAAAAATACATTATAGCCAAAACAGGAAATATATTTTATTAAAAAAAGTACATTTCAACGGTAAATCTCTAGGAGCGCTCCATTTTTCGATATTAAACATACGGGGCTCCAATAAACCTTAGCCCCCCCCCCACGCCCATGGCCTAAACCATTAGGGGTACAGTAAAACTAAACATACCTTACAAAAGAGAATTTAATCCTGCATTTAATGAGAAACAATTAAAACTTGGTATTTCCGCCATTGGCTTCCAAGACAGCCTGAATTCGCTTTGGGTAGCTTGCCAAAAGTGACGTGAATAGATCTTGATCGTTACGCAAATTTGCTAAAACAGTTTCAATGTGTTGCGTCATTGTATCCTTCGAAAATCGATTTGCTGCAGGTTCTTGAAACAAGAGACATTCAACCTTGTCCTTTATAACTGATCCAATGTCTTCACAGACGTTCAGGTCAGGAGAATTTCCTGGCCATTCTTCATTTCCAAAGAAATCGATCTCATGGTTCCGCAACAACTGTTGAGTGGCTAATGCCTTAAAGCAGGGGTCCTTATTGTGCAGAAGTGTGACCTGATCGACATCCATAACATTGTTTGGGTTTCTTAGAAAAGGAATGACATGCTGGGATAGAATAATATCACGAAAATACTGTCCATCCCAACTCTGACCATTTGACTTCAGCACCCACATGAGCTTCTTTGCAGTGAACAAAACAAACACACCAACACAGTCTGGACTTTTTAATAATTCGCGATAATGTTCATTGTCATCGATTTCATCTGGTGTTTTGGCCCACACTCGATCATTTTGGTAGTTAGGCCGACGTGTTACGTAAACAAAAAATTCATCGGAGACAGCTAAATGCATGAAATCATCCGCATCCCAATCTTCAAGACAATGGGCAAATCACATTCTGTCATCGATGTTAAGCTGAGTTTTTCTTGGCTTTGGAAGTTCATGCCAAGGCTTTAAACCTTGCCTATGACGATACAGTCGAATGATCTCACCACTAACGATCTTTCCTCTCAACACTTCGATCTCTCTAGAAAATTTAGCACAGCTGTTTTCCCGCTTACGCGTACCGCTTTCAATGATGTTCTTTGTTTCCTGAGAGAGTGGCAAATTTGGGCGCCCAGATTTGGTTGTATCCATTTCACATTCATCCAAAGTTTTATTCCAATTTCTTTTGACGAAGTCCTCACTTCTTCGCAACTTTTTGGCAACCCATGAACGTGTTATAAAGGTGGCTCCAGCATCACGAGCTTCCCGAAATGTTATTGTTCGTATGCGATCTATCACACGTTGCCTCTCCGAATCACCAATTAATTGAGAAGCCATTATATTATCACTTTATCAGCTAGAGTAATTTTAATACCTGCAATAAATAAAGAATTTTATATATTTTTATAATTACTAAAAACTATTTCGATATAAGTAAACATGTAAGCTGCAAATGGGGGGGCTAAGGTTTCTTGGAACCCCTTACACTCATAAAACATATACCATTTGAAAGCTCACATTTTTCTGAGTCTAAAAATGTAGTAATCCAAAAGTATCAATAGCAAATAAAAAGTAACTAGGTTTAAATATAAAAACCTATACCGATCAATTTGTGATACGTGATCTTTACGGCGGCTCCGCCCCCGTACCCCCGAGACCTAAATTATACAGATGATAATGTAATAACATATTCATGTTAGGTTAGGTTAGCGTAACAATTACCAAAAATACCATCATACAACACAGACTGAAGATTTATAACTTAGCCAACCATTATAATGTAGTTAATGACGTCACGCGTCAAACAATTAATTAAATCTAGTTACTTTTTATTTGCTATTGATACTCTTGGATTACTACATTTTTAGACTCAGAAAAATGTGAGCTTTCAAATGGTATATGTTTTATGAGTGTATGTTTAATATTGAAAAATGGAGCGCTCCTAGAGATTATCCATTTCAACAAATTTGCACAACATAAGATATATATTTTCTTAGTCAGTTTTGAATGGCAATTCAATATATTGTACTGTTTTAACCGCGCGTGAGCGGGTTAAAAGACGAATATTAACCGAAATTATTTACAATGTTATAATGTGAACGTAGACAAACTGGATATAAGCAACCTTTCAGAGGGCACTGAGACGGACTTGGGTAATTGGGCAGGCTGTAAATATTATCGCTGGTTGGCAAACTTGATTAGTCTTTTACATAATGCGGGTCAATGAGATATTCTCTATTACCTTATTGATGTACGTATAAGTTATACTTAAATGAATTAACTGAGGGGAGTTACAGTTAATATGAATGATTTTTCTAAATTTAGTGATATATTAATTTTTTCATAAAATGCTCATCGTTATATAAATTTATCTTATATATTGGTTATTTGACTATTATTTGTTGGTTGTTTTAAATCAATTCTCAAACTATATAGTGTTGTAGGTGAGTCATTAGTAGGTGCTTCACTGTCGCAGTTTCAAACCTCAAAACTAGAGTAACTGAACTAAGTAGATGGCGTTACTAATTTTATGACCCTTTTCCAAATGTAATCTCGGATAGCAAGAGTAAGCTGTATATTTGTACAATGCCATTTCTATTGTACCAGAAAATCCAAACATTGCCACTGGATACATCAGCTATAGTTACAATGTAGTCCGCTACAATGACTGTCTTATTTTTTTTGTTTCAGACGGGAGATGGAATGCCTTCGCAAGAAATACTCGGTTGGGCAGATGGATTTATGCTCGTTTATTCCATTACAGACAGGAAGAGGTGTGTTATTCAAGACTTAAAAAATCAACTCGCTTATTCAGTTATTTAAAATTAGGCTCGTATATTTAAAAAAATGAAAAGCAAAAGGACATATTTAAAAAAAATAGTGACAGTTCGAATATACATAATTCCCCATCATAACGACTAACAATCAAAACGGAGTTGATGCAGTGCAGATTATTATATCTTAGGGAAAATTAAACTGAATATTGATATAATAGCAAACAGCGACTGACGTTTATGTATATTTTTCCCCTTTATTTTCATTTTAAGTCAATCATTCTCTGTAGCTTCAACTGGGTGAAGAGAGTGAGGCTTCATATTTGTGAAAGGAAGCTAAATCAAACAGGATGCAGCGGTTCTTCATCTCCAAATCTTTCGCCTTCTCCAACTCCAAGCTGTGGAGGTGACGTCAGTCCGACCCCGGGACCTCCAATGGTGCTTGTAGCTAACAAAGCAGACATGGTCCACTTGAGACAAGTATCTACGGAGGAAGGTAATTGGTTTAAAATATCGTAGCGTGTTTATTCGATGAAATTATAAACTTGCATGGCATTATCAGTTAATCGAATTTCTACGAGATGGCACATAAGTGCCAGATGACGGACATGACAGTCTCATGCTTAAACATTTATTGAACTTTCAAAATAAACTTGCCTACTTGACATACCTCTCGGTTCGCCATTCTCTTACACCTTAATATAGCGCTGATCTCCTTAAGGATGTGAATATAGATTTCGAGTAAAAAACTATACCGAGTTACAGAGTTACAAAATTTACAGACTGGCAACCCCGGAAGATCCACTCTAGGTTAGTGCAGCAAGAGAAGAAGTGGAAAAGAGGAGTTTCAGAATGAAGTAAATACACATCACACCACGTTAACTTAAATACTGGGTTACGTCGTGGCCGGTGTCGTAACACCGCTTCCCGTCGATCAGCGAAGTTAAGCGACATTGGGTCTGGGTAGTAGTTGGATGGGGGACCGTCTTCTGCGTCCAGGTTATGTAGCGAATCGTGGTTCGGATTCCACGTAAAGCTGTACTTCCCCTTCCGTCATATGACCTTAGATGTCGTGAAGGAGTTTAAACAACCCGACCAAACAAACAATTTGACCGCTTATAAAGTAAACACTTGGAAAAAGTACGTTCTCCTTTCGCATACTGATTCCGTTGTACTTCCTTCTTCAGGAGAAATAATAGCGAAGGACCTCGAATGCTCCTTTAGCGAAGTAGCAGCCTCTGAACACGTGACTCAGGTGGCAGCCGCTTTCCACGAGCTCTTCAGGGAAGTCCAGAACTGTCGAAAGAGATCAAAAACGTCCCTTTTAGATCGAGTCCTCGGTTCTAAAGCGTCTAAAATTTACGTGAGGGGAAAAAGTGACTCCGCGTTACCCAAAGACTGACAGATAAAAATACAATAATTTTTAGTTTTTCTTCAATAAACTGATAATTAGTGATAAAATATATATAAAAAATTATATTTTTCACTATAAGGTGTTTACATTATGTTAATGTTAATTGGACATGTATGAAAAATAAACCAATTTAACAAGGTTAATATAGAACATTGTAACCAGTGTTTGGTGTAATTCAAACGACTCAATTTTCACTCATTTTCTGTTATTTCTTTAAGTTTAAGAGCTGTCATTGCAAAAACAAACCGCGTACGACAGATTTCCAACGTAAAGGCAATATACTCGTATCTTAACATAATGAGTTAATGACATACTTATTTTCTCTAATAATAAATTCATTTCAACGCCACCATAAAAGAAATGTGAAAAATGAGCTCCATTATTTAAAAAAAAAATGAAAATATAAAAAGAGACAAAGTTAAGTTTATAATATGGAAAATTAAAATAGTTTTTACAATTTAGAACGAGAGAAAGAAACTATTTTAGCGCATCATAGAACTCAAATTGAAATATATTCAATAAAATATATTAAATGAGGATAAATATTTCATATAGAGATTGTTTTATGTGCTATTCTTCGGAATATATTTATTATTGTTGGTTTATAATTATCATTAACAAAATTATAGACATTTTGTAGAATTTTAATAAATAAAATCTATACAACTTTGATTCATCAACCTATGAATTATATTTAACATTTATCAGGAAATTGAACGGGTGAAAGGAATGACTCCTACAGAATTCAACCACGCCATCTAACGACGTACGCCGTAACGAGAACTCAAAACGGAATCTGAATAACGCATTCGACTAAATATTATATTTTAAGATAGGAACTGATAATTAATATTCAATCTCCTTCTATCTAAATTCCATCCATATCCACTCCATGCAAGCGTAGAAGAACTGGAATGGTTGGGGAACATCTTCATCTTCCCCTATGGAGGGCAATTCTTTGCTCAATGTATTCTTGTGAGAATATTTTTGTACGTTAATGATATTAATACGTATATACATATATATATATTCACTCATTTGCGACCCTTACAAATTTTAATCAGAATCATTATCTATATATAAAAATAACTACGATTTGATTATTAGTTCTTGTTCTTTGCGTTACGTTGTATTGGTGAGTTAAACCTATTTTTCACATATAATAATAAATTGAATGAGATTCAATTTATTCGTAATTCTCTCTTCGCGTATACCTTCGTAATTTCCCACTGAAATAATTTTCATACTCGTTCTTAACATTACGAAGCTCCGCCCAAAATAACGGGTCTGATTCTTTTCAAACTCTTGAGACATTCAACGTTATTCAGCCGAGAAAATTAGAAAACTGTTATGCATATATATATTTCAGTGCATGAAACAAATGCACGCATCTAGCTATATATATATATATATATATATGTGTGTGTGTGTGTGTGTGTGTGTGTGTGCAGAATAAAGGAATCTAACTTTTATATTTCTCTATATATCTCCTTAAAAATTAAACACTTAAAGTGCAGCCAGTGTTAATTAAAGACAAATTATAATTTTTTCTAGAGCGCGTTAATGTTACTACGCTGTTATACATTAATTAAAATATTCTTTTGATGCCTATAAACCCATAAAAAACGTATTCCATAAGTAAACCGAGAGAGAAAATAGTAATTCCTTTCAATTTGGTTTAGTATGACGAAAAAGTGAACAAGAGATGAAAGAAAGCATCTGAAATGGTAATAATACAAGAGGATTTTAGAGTGTGTATATGACGATACACGCAACCTAATAAAGGATTATCATGGATGACATTTCTTTATGCTTTCTTTAACCTAAAAATTGCGGATTATTAAAAGGATGAAGCGCAGTTTACCTTCTGCGTAAGAAGACACACCCTTTCGATACGGATTCATCCTTCCTCGATCATCGCATCACGGGAAGAAATATGACACAGTTTGCTATAGTCTTCGTTTGTGTATTAACGAACGGCTTTCGCTTAATATTTTCTGAAGAAAACACTAGAGATTCGATATATCTGAAAATATGTAAAGTGTGATAATAATTCTCATGTTAAATTAGTGATAAGTTTTTTAGTTACACTTGTTTTTTTTTTAAGTGGGATTCGAACCCTCTAGCGTGGTTTTAGAGTTAGCGCTCCTACCGATTCACTTATAAACTTTATTTATCATTAACAGAAAATAGTCAAACGAGGTTTTTTTTTAACATAACGATTAACTGGACGGGAATGTAACACGTATTAAGACGAAAGAAACATTTAAATTGCAATACGGGCTACGTCGTGAGCGATGGTCGTAACATCGCTTTCCGTCGACCACCGAATGTAATGATGGGATTGTTTAACCTCCTTCGCCATATCTGAGGTCATACGACGGAAGGGACCTACGGCTTTACGTGGGATCCCAACCACGGGTCGTTACATAATCAGGACGAGAAGGACGGTCCCCTTCAACTACTTCCCAAACCTAATGTTGTTTAACTTCGAGTATTAAGGGGAAGCGGTGTTATGACATTGGTCACGACGTAGTCCGTGTCGATCAACGAAATTAAGCGACATTGGGTTGTAGTTCAATGGGGAATCGTCCTTCGCATCCAGATTATGTAGCGACCCGTGGTTCGGATCCCACGTGAAGCTATAGGTTTCTTCCGTCATATGAGCTTAGATGTTCCGAAACAACCCCATCAACAACCCCATCAACCAATTATAAATTGCAAAAACTTTGGCTCTTCAAATACTAATATGATAAAAAATTCTAATACCCTATTCAAGTCTTAAATTATTATTATTATTATTATTATTATTATTATAACATTTAAAGCTAATTAAACACTTAAATCAATTTGTAAATATTTACATCTCTCATATACAAACGCTAAAAATATATATTTTTTCTCCATGAATAGAATTCAATGGGTTCCAAATTTAGTTTAAAACTAATCTCATAAAAACAAAAATAAATTCGATATTTTTCGACAAATATTTGAAAGATTTGATGCCAATAATTCGCTGCATTTCAAAGTTATTCAATGCACTTCATCCGAAACCTCTGTTTATAACGTTTTTGAAAATACATTATTATTTCATTAATAAAAGGATATTTGTACGTATGTATATATTGTGAAGTTGTAAAGTCTTTCTTCAAACTTACACTTAACCTATTGACATGTTTCTCTCGAGCACTGACGATATATATACTGTGTGTATATATATGTAGGAAGGCGGGGCTAAGGGCGAACGCCCGCAAAAATGCCCACCCTTCCCACCCGCCCCAAAGAAGGAGACAGACGAAATCAAGGTCTCCGATATATGTATATATACTGTGTGTGTGTGTGTGTGTGTGTGTGTGTGTAGTTTTTCTTGTGTGCAATACATCTAAATTCCACGTAAAAAAAATTATATTCGTTCCACCAAAATTGAGAATTTCGGTCAAATATCTTTAATTATCTGTTACTGCATTAAGAAATATATATAGAATATAGATTCTTGTTCTTCGCGAAACGTATATAATTTCCTTTAGTTTTCTCAACGCGCGAGCAAGTAATTTGCGAAAAATAAAAAAATAACCAGCGAAAATCCGTTCGTAACTTTTCAATTCTTTCAATACAGTAATTTCTTCTCAAACTACGACTTCGTACGTCTCTCATCCGTAGATTTAATTTCATATGTTCGTTATTCAAGCGCAAGAAATGAGGAAAAAAAAAATGTTGACTGATGATTCTTTTGATGTTATTATGAGTGTTCCTCATTGGTGAATGTTTTAAAAATGTTACTGCAAAATAGTGTTGCTTTTACGCCTCGTTCGTTTAGGATTTTATTTTATTTTTAAACTGGGATTACATTATTCTTTAAATAAATTTATCTAACGGGATACGTTTATGGTTTTCCACTACACACACACAAACTGTGTATTGTAGAATATATTTTTAGGTTTTCACGTAGGTTCATGCTAACCTTTCAAGATCTATTTTAAAAACCTAAATTTTCATATGCTCTACAATGTAATAAATCTCAAATAGACGTAGTTCAGAATAGAAATTTCTTCCTTCATCCATTAACGAGGAATATACATTACGAAAATTGCAAGAACGATTTGTAGTAAATATTCCTTTACGAGTCTTTACATATATTTCTATAACATTAATAACTGACTCGAACGGACGAGAAAAGTGAAACGGATAATGTACCAACGTTTTGATAGAATTACCACATTTTCTTCAAGGTTCCTATCACCAGTACCTGTATAGAGAAAGACAGGCAACGAGTTTTTGAAAGATCGATAAAATTAGCAAGTTGTAAGGTGAAGCAGGTTTGAAATATGTTATCAATGTGTTTATAAAGTCTTAATAAATGATTCCTAAAAAATAAATACTGAAATAAATTAACATCGTTGTAATAATATTAATTAACTCAATTCACTCGCGTAATACAAGTAGCTCACTAAATACCTGAAAATTGTAAACAATAAGATACAACCAATAATAATATAATTTTCCTTTCCATATATAGTATACCATCGGTTCCCGAAGTTGTGATACACGGGTCACGCCTAGCTTACGGCCTAATGTGGTATCAAGACTTTGGTAACAGACGAACTTATTTAAAAAGATGTGTATCTCTTTTATTGGTAATTATTTGTTTAAGGTTTTTAATATAAAGTTACCGGACAGTCCCATTTTTCTGTTTGTACTTTGAAGTTGCGTGTAGTTACTGACCGAAGTTCGTGTTTTTGAAAAATGGTGATTCACAAAGCGTGCGAGGTATAATCTTTTGTATGTACTGTATGATGACTTGGCTTTATTTAAATCAATGTGCAGCGTTTTCTAGTTTCATTATAAATTTATAAGTTGTTATTTGTTAAATAAAGTTGTTCGTAGCGTCTCCTGCTTCTTTACTGCAATTTTTGTTACATCCTTCCCGTAGGTAGGTTTGCTTCAATGCGAACATTTTCATTGCAGTTATTGTATTCAAAATTGCTCGTACTGCGTTTTGTTTTTGGGTAGAACCTGTTAAATGTTTTCAAGAAGGGTAACAGGAATGTTGATATCTCGGTCATAGTCATTTGTGGTCAGATATTGATTGTAACTTTGTTATTTTTATGTTCAGTGTGCCTTCAATAAAGCGAATTAGATCTGCAAACTTTATAGTCTTTCTTTCATGTGTTCAATTTCTTTCATAAAGTAAACTGGACTTGGAATGACTTGCCATATGATGTGGTAAACAGTAGCTCGTTAGTTAATTTTAAGAAAAATTTGGACACTTTCATGAATGAAAGATATAGTTTGTAGATTTTTTTTTTATAGCTCATGACTTGGATAACCTCGATAGGCCCCGGTGGCTTATGTTTTCCAAATGAAATGTAATGTAATGTAATGAATGCTCTGAGAATGAAGGAAGGCCAAACATATTTCCTTGTTTTGGAGGAACGAAATGAGAAATAATGAATGTGTGTGTGTGTGTGTGCAGACTTAAGTATTATGAACTACGATGCAAATTCTGTGCAAAATAGATCCTGAAAAGAAGAACTGATCAGTCATTTTCACACTGATTTAAATGTGATGAATTCTGGATGATGTTGAAGAATTCTTGCGAGTTCTCTCCTCTGTATCTCTTTTTTGACCAGAAAAACAAAGCTATCAATAATCTTTCAAATCAGCACAAGGACGAGGTCTGTCTTCTTCTTTGCTCAGAGAAAGAACGAAGAAATTATACTCGAGGATTGTAATTCTTAGACGTTTATGAAGATACTCAAAACGATAACGCGTTGAAAAATAATTCAACCTTATAATAATCATTGAGGAGGGACAGAAACCTGTACAGCGCTTAGGCCACACTAATGCGGTTAATTGCGCTAACTTCTGAATTATTATTATTACTAGCACCACTAGGAGTCGAACCCCCAACCATAGTGTCATCACTTCGCTTATAGGGTAACGGTGTTAACTCACTGAGCTACGGGCGTCGTCATAATAGAATGTATGTGGAAATAACCTACAGCTACAAACGAGTACTTCTGAGCGTTTTTACACTCCTGTTCATCCTCCTGAAGAGGATATGAAATAAACGCAGTGAAATATTTGAAAAGACTGTTTTCTCTTCGCTTTCTATGTTAAATTAATCTATTACATAGCCCATATTTAATTGAATTAATCTCATCTAAAAAAACATTCTAAATTTATTATTGATTTTAGAGTTACAACCGTTAAAAGGTCTGTAAAGATCAGAATAGATGTAAAATGTTGAAATTCATCATCTACAACCAGTGAATGAAGATCGAGACGTAGTTCTGATTCTACAAAAATACTGGAATGGTTTTTAAACTTATTCTATTTTCCTTCTTTGTAAGTATTCTTCTGTAAATAATATTATAAAAAATTTTATGTATATATTACTAGAATGCTCGCCGTGTCTGCTTGCGCAGCAAAAGACCCCCCCCCCCCCACCGAAACACAACTTAGGGAGAGGCGAGTGTGTTACTAAAACCTTCCCTAGTTCTCCCTTAATGTGTACAGTGTACACTGTACTACATTTGGTCCAAATTATCGTAGCAGTTTAAACGTGTAGAAATGAATATAGAATCATCATCATTATCATTATCTCATCCTCTACATATATAAATAAAATTATATATATATATATATATATATATATATATATATATATATATATACAAGATTCTAATTTTATCTCATTTTTAAAAGGTTTTACGAGCCACCGGCCAAGATTATCAAGGTAGGTCTTTGTTTGTAGTACATTCGTGTAATTTATGTGGAGGAACATTTTCAAACTTCATTTTTTTGATAGTTGAATTTGGTTTATGAGTGAAATCACTTTTATTTTAAAAACAACTAATAGTGAAGATTTTGTTTGTGTAGGAAGGAGGGGCCAAGGGAGAATGTCCGCAAAAACGCCCCTCCCTAATTACCATTATGGTTACGATTCTTTCGTTATTTTTTCTGAACTTCGGTTAGAGAATTGCTTCCCCATTCTGTGTCATTCCCATTTGCATCCACAGTCCCTGCGAGTGAGAATCCTCCAAGTGAGAATTTAGAATCCGAGATAAGAGTTCCCGATTCCAGAAATAAAGGGTGATCCAAAAAAAGGTGTTCCTAGAAATAACTTGTTTGATAAATATTTTTTGGGAGCACCTTTTTCTGATCACCCCGTAGTATAAACTTCAACTTCATCATCATAAAGAGACTGTGAAACAATCGCAGGCCCGAGAGATATTTTCTGTAATAAATCTACAGTAACAACCCATTAGTGCCAATTGGTAGAATTTCCTACCGACAAAATTGTTTGTCATTATTGCATCACTTCTTCTCGTATTCACGTGATCTTCTGTATGAGTCATTGATATAACGCAATCTTTTGTGATGCAATAATGACAGACAATTTTATCGGTAGGAAATTCTACCAATGGGCACTAATAGGTTAATGCGGGAAATCTTATACAGTGAAAATGGGAAATGGATCAATTTGAGAATCGCTTCCTCGGAGATTCACATTTTCCGGTTTCTCATTCTCGGTTGAGGAATGGAATGGGAATGTGAGAGAATGGCAAAAGACTCGACTCGACTTTAGAATTTCTTTGAATGTTTGAACGTTTTAATTAAATCGAATAGAAAGGAATTAAAGTCTTTTATACATTAAAAACAGTTCGTTCTTTCCATTTTGGTGTAAATTTCGTCTCGTTTTATCTCATTTATTTTTATCTTTGAAATTCTTCTTGAATAAAGTATAAAAGATATGAGAGAGAGAGAGAGAGAAGAGAGAGAGAGAGAGAGAATTGTACCTAAACAAAAAATATTTATTTTCTTTTACCCTTTAAAAATTGAAATTGTTTTTATTGTTGTTATTGTTGCTGCTGTTATTGTTGTTTGTTGTTGCGAGTTAAAATTTAATCAACAATTTTAAGAGTATTTTAATGTTAACTTAATGAGCAATTTTAATCTTAATCGTACAGTTTATATTTTGGAGAGAGAGAGAGAGAGAGAGAGAGAAGAGAGAGAGAGAGAGAGATTTATATTAGTCGTAAAGGAGAGAAATTAAGGCAAGAATTATTACTATTTAGTGCTATACAGAAGGTTGACAAAAGAAAATAGACACCTTTTTTTTTTTTTTTTTTTCTATAGTTTTTAATTTGATAATAAAAGTAAAAAAAAATAATAAATTTAGCGAATTATTATATTTAGAATTGGGTTGATTTCCCCTTTGTATTGCGTAAAGGTGACATACGTTCTGGCATTCCATTAATGAGCTTTGCCATTTGTTCATCAGGATAGTAATCATCGTGGTGTCTATTTACTTTTGTCAACCCTCTGTACAGTATAACTTCCTATTTTACATCATATGATTATAATATGTAGTTTTGTGCGTAAAATTAATACCTTTAATCTAAGGATTTAATTAAACATACACTTACTTCAACATGCAGTGGCGGACATTCGGTGCGACTTTCCGAATAATGCTTTAACGGATCCTGATGCAGTGAAGGGCGAATTTTCAGCCAAATTACGTAAACCACCCGGTTTCATCGGAACGCCATTATTTGCTGACGACCGCTACGTCAATCCGGAAGTGTAAGTTGGTTGGTTGGTTGCGGATTGAATGATTTTGATGAATGAATATTTTTTGAACGTTTAGAGTCTGATTAAGTTAAACTTAGTGGAACTGGAATTGAATAAATGTACGACTGATTAATAATATATAATAATTTAGTTGGTTGGTTGGATGGATAATTGGATTTATTGAGTTGAATGGTTTGATTGCTAAAGATCTCGTTTGTACGAGTGAGCTATCTTGCAAAAAAAAAAACACACACATAGCTAAAATCCCTTCTCGTTCACATAAATATGATGTGGTATAACTAATGAGAATAAAGAATCCGTATTAAAAACACCATATGATACTTCGCTAACTATTTTACAACCAATCCGAATGGTCAAACAAACTACGCTGAGAGTACACCAACCATTTAAATTTGTTACCATTAAAATAAGCTTGGATAGTGGATTGGTTGATTGAACCATTTTACATTAGTTGGCAAATAGTTAACCGTTGGGTTTGGTTTGTTGTAACTAAATAATTTCTTCAGTAATGAAATATCTTATTAATTAAATCTATATTATTATTATTAATTAAATACGCAGCAGCGCATAAATTAAACAAAAACTACTTATTTAACTTTTTTTTATTGTATAAGATAAACAAAAATTGTTTATACTGAATGTTATTTACCAACGCGACTCCGACTGCCAAATAAGGAGGGACCCCAATGACAGAAATGGACTGGTTTATTTCCTCCTTATCACCGACTTGACACGATGTGGCATCACCAAGAAAGATGTGAGAATTGAGAATTATAATGTTTTGATTCACTATTTATGATAAAATAATTTCAGTGAAGAGAGCCAGAAACTGGCACGGGTCAACTAACTCATTGCGCTAACTCCCCCCCCTATTATATTATTAATAATTATCACCATATCGAGAGTCGAACCCTAGACCTCAGTGTATTCATTTCACTTATCGGGAAACGGTGTTACGCACTTGAACCACGGGCGCTGCCCACTGCCATTGTCATGCAAGTTTTATTATATTATATTATTATTATTATTATTATTATTATTATTATAATTATTATTATTATTATTATATTATTACAATGCTTTGTGTATGGTTTCATGTTGTATTAAATGCAGTGTATAAACAATATCGTTGCATATACTTAATGATAAAATCATATATACACAATATATATATTATATATATATATATATATATATATATATATATATATATATTCCTAAAGTAAATAATGACGATCATTATAAATTATGATGAGACATTGTGTGCATACTTTCAACCTAATGTGTCCAACATAACTTACGCAGGGGTACGTCAACGTCAGAGTGTGGTTTCCTCAATTGAATGGTGTCGTTTTGGCCACGGACCAGGAAGTGATCATTATGTGCAAACCGGCATCCCCAACAATCATCGAAAACAGAGCAGCCGGATTCGCCGGTGCCCTGTAAGAAGATCCTGTTATAAAATTAATTAATTTTAAGTTTGGTCAAATTAATTAGGTTGAAATGATGACATACTCGTAATTTGAAGCCGGGTTCATTTTTCAATTAATTTTATATAAAATGAGGATGAGTGAATAGTGAGAACGTGATAAAAAACCTTATTATTTTTTTTAACCGTTTGTTTTATACAAACAAAACGTCTGACTGCTTAAAATATATTAAAAAAGGTTATCGATCGGTGTTATTAGAAAGGTACATGTACTCCGCAGGCGCTTATTAATCTCTATATCATCTTTAGTGATAAGAGTTTTCAGTTTTCTGGAATACACATTTAATTTTTCATTCAGATTCAGTGTCGACGATGAGAGATGCATTCAGAAGTATATTTCACCTTCAGTAGCTCTGAGTTCATCGTCCACTCAATGTTATACTTGCAGTAGCTCAGAAAGGGTCGTAGAACTCGTAGGTTTACGAAGTAGAAACATCACTGAGTTAATCTTGAAATAACACATAGGGAAACAAATGAAGATTAGTTTCATCTTTTTTCAAGTAATTAATGAACGGGTAGAAGCCACTATGAAAGGGTATTTTATCGATATAAGTGGAAATTTACCCGCGTTTTAGTTATAACAAAAAAGAAAAAAACCTACAAACGAGACGAAAAAGGCGACTCCCATTCCACTCATCTTAAAAACGTACTACATTCTTCCGTTTCACGCAGACCTTCCGTCGGGAGAGTGACGGGCGTGGTGGAAGAATCTCCGGGACGTCTCGAGTACGAAGTGGTTCTCCTTCGGGAATCCCAAGCGAGAAGCCATTCGGACTCCCATCTCGTAGATCAGGCCGTGCCCATCGGTTCGAAGCTGCAGTTGAGAGCCAGAATCAACATCAATTCAGGTTTGTCAATGACGAACAATGTTTTTTATTTCCAGTTAATTTAAGAATAAACCACTTAATTATTATTTCATTAGACACAAAGATGAAAACTGTGATGAAGAAATCACAAAAGAAATAAAAGTGGTTTGTGGACACATTCAGCACCACGAAAGTAACAGTTAAGAAATATATATATATATATATATAAAACGGGAAGAGTTAGTTTATAAAAGTAACTCGTTACAGTTACAAATAAAAAGTAACGGAGTTACTTTCAAGTTATTTCAAGGTTCCTTACGTTTAAAGGGTTTAGAATTTTCACAAGGTCAAACAATAGCTTTTTCAAATTAATTAGCGATAAATGTTTAGTAAAATGCTTACCCTCACTGTATATATATGTATACACACACACACACACACACATATATATATATATATATATATATATACAAGGTGTTCCATAAGTCTGGTCTCATAGGAAATTTTACTTTAAATTAAATTTACAAAAGTAATATATTAAAACTAAAACAAATGTTGAAATTCATGTCTTGTTTTGGGACCTTATTTTGTTGCAGGTAGAATAAATAACACGCAATAGCTAATATGGAAATGAATTACACTCCTCAGAAGAAGGAGTGTAACTCACTTCCTTATTAGCCATTGCTTGTTATTCTACCTGCCCCTCCCCCCCCAAAGCCCCAAAACAAGACATCAATTTGAACATTTGTTTTAGTTTTAATATATTACTTTTGTAAATTTAATTTAAAGTAAAATTTCCTATGAGACCGGACTTATGGAACACTCTGTATATTCCTCGTTATTCCGACTTAATGCGGTCGGAGAGTCGGAATTGAAGAAAAGTCGGAAGAGTGGGGGCTCTCCCTATTTCTTTATTGTTTTACTATTAGTTATAATAAATATAAATAATGCATTAACCATATTATTTATTCCTTCTGTTATATAAAAGATCACGATTTTACCGTTAAATAAAATTTGCTTACAAATTTTTTCACAAGATTCATTTCCAGCGGCGTGGAAATACGCGAAACTGATGGGGGTAACGGTGTCCAATGACCCACTGAAGCCGAATGCCCCAGGGCACGTCGTTCTCGTGGAAAATGGGTAACGTTATAATATTTTTCTACTATATTACTGCAATATTTAATTAGACGAACGGTACAGCATTTTTACAGTGTTACTCGTACTTCTTTTTTTTCATAAAGTATTTGTCTGATACAAAAGGTGCCGAAAACCAGAGTTTAGAAGTATCGTTCCATACCAACCGAAGAGATCAAGGGAGAACGCGGGGGAAGTGGTGCTCGAATTCCAGGCCTTCATGCTCGATTCAAGAATGGAAGGATCTTCGCAGCTCTGGATTCATGCCACCATTAAAGCGTGTGTCATGAGAGCTGACTGCGAACCAGTGAGTGAATGACGTTAAAGGAAAACAGCCTACGCGGGGTTCGCTTCAGATATTCAGTTTCATCGCTATTAATAATCATTATAAAATTTAATAGGAAATATTTGTATTATATTTTCAGGAGACGTGTCTCGATCTTCATGACCCGAGTGGTTTCGGAAGACGCAAGAGAAACGTTTTCGAAAGAGGAGGGATTCCCTTGGAGGTCGATTTCAAGAATTTGAGTTTTTCCCGCACCGTTTCTTCTTCCTCAGATCCTGATTATGAAGAAGACAAACCAAAGGTTCGATATTTTAATGAACGATATAATTGCAAACTTAACAGACTCTTTCATAATTTGTATCGTACCTTTTTGGGGGGGAATTACCTCCATGGCTAAACTATGTATTTCAAGTATTTTTCATAACACATAAGAAAATTGTTGTTTTGACTAATATGTGCTTATATTTACTTCGTTTCCTTAATTTATCATACTTAATTTTCAAATTTATAAAATTTAATTAAAATATTGACATCTCGTTCAGATATAGCAAATCATATATGGAAAATTAAATGACGAGCAATTTAATTATTCGCTGCTTAGGTGAAATAATAGCGACATCATGAGTCAGTACTAGATAACATTGTTTTAGGTTTGAAAGGCATGTGTCGTTTGCCGATGTAACTTTGCGAAGAACCTTAATTATTGGAAAATGTTTTCAGACAAACGAAACTTTGTTTCAGGAACCTATTCTAGAAAAATTACATTACGAAACGTCAAATGAAACGTCGGAAAAAGGATTTTCTACTCAAGTTGGAGACAACGTCAGTCTAGAAGTAATATTCCCCGAAAGTAAGTATAATCCAAAATAAAATGTTTCGTTGTACCAATGTTATTAGTATGAGCAAAGAACACTGGACCGAAGTTCACTGGGCAGGACTGTTATGATATCATTCGAAATCACGTTAAATGTTTGGAGCTCCCTCTCGTGAACTTTGGGTCAACGGAAGAATATATCATAGATAAATAGGTAGCCTAGTGGTTAAGGCTGGGCTGCTGGTGGGGCGTGGATTCCACGTTAAACTGTAGGTCTAAGGTGGAGTGACAAGCTTGACCTTCTGAACGAATTAAGCCGTCATCTGTGTTCGTCATGATCATGATTGCCTTCAATTACTTTGATTCGGTTATCAATATCCGTGATCGAATAGAATGAAAATAATTTAAAATTATTTTTGTTTACAGATAAAACATTCAGAATAGATTAGATTTATTTTGTGATTTGAGTTTGACTGGGTAAAATTAGTTTTTGAAAAACAAATTTTATGTTATTTCCTTCCTCGAAACATTAATAGGCCAATATGGCTGAGGCTATGTAGGTTTTCGGTCTTTTTAGACCCTGGTTAGGCTCTACGTATCCTTGCCAACAATTAGGCCTATTTGCAAAAATTCACTAATATAGAGAGAGAGAGAGAGAGAGAGAGAGAGAGAGAGAGAGAGAGAGAGAGAGAGAGAGAGAGAGAGAGAGAGTAATTTTTTAACACTAAACTTGCTTCTTGCAACTCAGAATTTTTCAAGCACACGGAGATGCTTCAAAAATCGTGTAACGCCTTCCTAGTGTTGTCTACTTGCCTGGGCGTCGGGCTCTTCATTGCTCTCAGTTTTCTTTGCTTCCTGACGACGAGGGTACAGAAGAGTGTGAAGAATGCTCGATCACGCACTCTGGACAGCGTCATTAAAGAACACCACAATAAATACGGGGTTCGGGATTTCCTTGAGCCTCCTTTTCAGTAACAGATAAAGAGGACCATTAAAAATAAATATTATTTGTACGAAATTACTTAATTCACAAGTAGTATTATATATCTTTTTCACGTTTCCAAAAGCTGAAGTAGTGACTAGGTTTGAAGAACTTTGTCCAACGCATTTTACAAAGGAGGAATTCAAGTTTTACTAACAATGTCCCGCCTACTGTATGTCATCGTGAAGAAGGTTTATATAAGTAATGACCATCGACTACCTAATACACGAGATAGAGTCACAAATGATCGTAGTAGAGTACATATAGTATAAAAGAATTTAAAATAGTTGCGTCCATAAGTGTGTCCTAACTTGAAAGATAATATATTGTAAAGCACATGTTCATTGTGGATTTTGACCACTTGCATATATATATATATATATATATATATATATATATATATATGATGAATAAAACCACGAAGGAAAGGAAACACAGAATGGTGCTCAAGCGCTTTCGTCTAATGACATCCTCAGGAACACTGAGGATGTCATTAGACGAAAGCGCTTGAGCACCATTCTGTGTTTCCTTTCCTTCGTGGTTTTATTCATCATAAATATTTTTCACGTGTTACTTTCGTGAAATAATTTTCATATATATATATAAGAATTATTTCACTCTCGTTAACTATAATATGTGGGCATTAATAATAAAAAATTAATTTCGGTATTCAGAGTTATGTAAACAATGTTTTAAGATTAAACTTAAAAAGCAAAATAAAGTTTAAATTATCCTCTTAACTTATTTACTAATTGAATGAAAAATATTTATTATCTAATAGTAATTACAAACAATAAAATAATAGCAACTGCATTATTACCATCAAGGATGGATGCCACCAATGCATGATTACCAATCATTTTATGTAGATAACATGATGCACTTTTTGAGACCGCGAACGATCTAAACTGTTTTCCCATGACTTTGCTCTACTACAATGAAATGATTTTCTGCGTGTTCTTCGGGTAGAGCCTAGGTCCTAGAGTTTAGGCCAGGGGTTCTTAACCTCTGGGTTGCGACCCAAACTTGGGTCATTAAATTGTCATTTATCATTTATTTATGTTATCCCTAATCATTTTACCATTATCATTTATTTTATTATCTGTTACGAGTGAACTGTTTGAAGGCATTGGTCCTACATCACTGGAACTGACCATGCAGGATTAACGAATTCGCCCTCCCATTCCTTAAAGCTATGTGGATCTTCTGGTAATAATTCTTAAATGCAGGCGTGAATACAGAGGGAGAGGGGCGTGGGGGCTTAACTCCTTTAGCTTTAACACGAATGACATCTCGTATTCTAATAGTGAATAATTTCTAATATTATTGCATAATATTATATAATATTGGTCTGGCAATATTTACATGACACCGGCATGACAAATCCTAAATCCCCGCGTCCCTCCCTCGCTGTGTCCGCGCCTGAAATGCGCATAGAAATTATATTCTGAATACTTATAGTTATGTGGAATTGGCAGTGCATTTATGGTTTGTGTAGCAAACCATTACGTATACACTTCTGAATAAGTACCGGGGGTGTGTATAAAGTAGCGCGAATGAAGAGACAAATCCGATTTGAATTATATTAACGCGAATGAACATGGACGAGTAATATTTATTACGTGTACTTTTTATAACAACTGTATATTCGATAGTAAGGTTTATAAGAGGTGTTGAAAAGGTTTTTACGAGTTAAACGATAAGTTGAAACTAGTTTAAACCAGTTTAAATCGGATTTGTGTCTTCACTTGTGTTACTTTATACACACTCTTTTTGCGTTCACGAAGTTAATAAATTTGTGTTAAAGGATAAACTTGACTGTAGTTTGTGGTCAAATGCAGATTACCAGAATGTCATTCTTTGGTACGTATCAAGACGAATGTCTGGAACTGTATTGTTTTTGTTTGCGGTTCTGAGATGGAGGAATATAAGTATCGTGTTCATTATTTTGCTTAAAACACGAGTGCCCAACTGGTGGTTCGTGGCCCACTTGCTCGTCTTTTAGCATCATGTTAATAAATGTTAATAACAAAAATTTGCTTATTACCTTAAATAAACATGATACCAGCTTAACAACATGGGAGGTGGGCCATGAGTTATTCGAATCCGCTCTAGTGGGCGGCTGTGATTTAGATAATGGATGCAGTGAACGTATAATATATTGGGGTTTATTGTTATGGTAAGATTTAAGATTCACAACAATGAATTTTTCTTAAGTTCAAAATAATGGCCAAAACCAAACCTTACCTACCCTAATTTAATATTGGATAACTTACCTATGGTATAAAATTCATTGTCATGAATTTGATATTTAGCCATTGTTATTATTGTTTTTAATATAGTGAAAATGTTATTTCACTGTCATAACTACACTTCACTGTTTTCAACCTGACGTAAACTCTAAACAGCCTTGGCTTTTTTTTTTTTTTTGACAACCACGGTAGGTCCAAGACTCCAAAATTAGTTTACCATAAATTTATATTTTTGTGTTCGTTTTCTATAATGAATTAAAGAAATTTATTAAATGCTTGGGTAACTAATCAAATCAACCAAAATAGTCTATGAAGTTTTCAATTTAATGATGTAAAGTCATTTATTAGTTGATCTAACGCCTTACTTTTAAAAAATATTTTATTTTATTAGAACTTCAGTTATTTATTTTTCGATGAAAAAGTTCGTCTGCAAGATACTTTGTAAGTCAGAAATGGTACAGAATTAGTTACAGAGTTACAGGCTAACAAAGACCCTAAGATCCATTCTAGGCTAACCGAAGAAGGAAGTAGAAAAGTTAGAAATAGCAATGAAAAAAATATTGAAAACTTATACCATACTTATAGTTATAGACACGTAAAGCTTCCACACAGGAATAGTAGTAATAGTAAAGTATAGAAGAGACGAGGCTCTCCCTCCTCTGCCAACCAATGCTGACAGAAAATAGTGGTGAAAGAAGATTTACAGAAAAGCATGAAAAAGTATAACGAAGAGAATAGCTTCAGAGTTCATTCACACCATGCGTACACTTAGCTCGTTTACTCAGTTACGCATTAGAAGACAGTGGAAAATAAAGGCTGTTCGAAATGTTTTCCATTCACTTCAAACCATTTAGTATAGCCTAATTACTTAAATTAAGTAATGTAATTCTCATTGGATAGAAATTTTTCGAACACGATATACGTGTAGTACACGTATATATATATATATAATTTATCGGAATAAAAACAATTATTTGTTAAACTTATCATCGAACATGGTGGGCACTTGGCAGTGAGGCTGGTACCTCCTCACCTGAAGTAATGTAAATGGATTAGACAATAAAAGTTAATAAATTCATAATAATCTCAACTAATTTTAATAATGAAATATGTATATATTTTTCTTTTCTTTTTTTTTATAACTTATGGTAAATGTGTTGTTGGCGTATGTTTCTCGTGGGCCTTTTAATGGAAATCAAGTCCTTATTTTCAGCGATACTTATACAGGGTGGTCCAGAAGTCTCTATTTTGCTGAAATAATAGTATTTTGGGATAAAAATATAGTAACATAATTAGATTATTTATTTATCAAGCTTAGGTCTAAGATTCGATGTGAACACCGTCAGTCTCTCTACAAATCTCAAATCTGTCCACTGCAGTGCGGAACACATTCTCAAGCATCTCTGGGGTTATTTTAGCGACTGCCGCGACAATGCAGGTCTGTAACTCTTATTTGGTAAACCCCAAACTTTATAAAACCACACGCAAAGAAGTTTAATGGTGTTGAATCCGGAGATCATGTTGCCCAGGGCCTGTTTCCACCACGTCCAATACAGCGATTTGATAAGAACTCATCAAGGTACGCCCGAACGATGTTTGCATAGTGACATGGAGTTCCATCTTGTTGAAAGACAACAGTGTCGAGAATGCCATCTGAACGAAGCTGGGGTTCAAGAAACTGCTGAAGCATGTAAAAATAAATTAGCCCCGTTACCGTAGCTTCTACAAAGAAAAAAGGTCCGTAAATCTTCGATCTTGTCATACCCAACCAGGCATTAACTTCAGAAGAATCTCTCTCCCATTCGGAGAACTCGGTTGGTTTTTCACTAACAATTTCACATACGGCAATTATGTCGATTACCCTTTCGGCATGTGTGGAATGTCGCCTCATCGCTGAAGAGAATGTGGTTTAATAAGTTTTCGGTATGAATTTTTTCAATCAATTCTGCGCACATGGTGACTCGTCTTGGATAATCTTCTTCGTGTAACTCGTGTAGCATTTGAATATGGTGACTTTTCTTTTTTTCATGTTGATTTTAAAATCCTTAGAATAATCGTTTTTTGATATGCTCAGTCAACGTGATGCTGCGCGAGTTGACATTCTAGGATTTGTTTCAAAGGTATCTCCACCCAATTCGACATTTTCTTGAGAGGTACCCGGACGTCCAGATATTGCTTCATCATGAACAGATCCTGTTCTTTTAAATTTATTGACCAGCTCGAGAACTGCTTTGTCTGTTGGTCCTGGTTTGTAAAATTTTCTTCGGAATTTTTCTCGAATTTCTTCGCACTTCTTCCCTTGGATACGTAGTGTTACTACCATCACACGTTCTTGTACATCCATCATCAGCTATGGCCTGTAGAAAATAAAATAGAAATATAATTATTTCAGCAAAATAGATAGGGACTTTTGGACCACCCTGTATATAAATTAAAAAACCAACCGCCTCCACACATACACGAATGGACGAACGCAATTCCATCCATCATTTCTCTTAAATTCTCGGAAGTTAGCTCATGAAATTTGATTATTTATGAATTAATATTGAACTTTATCGAACGATAGATATACTTCGCTAAATAATGAAGATTGTACGCGCTTATTTTATTTCATATTTATTGGTTTCACGACAAAGCTAGTCATAATTTTGCGCGATAACGCGAATTAACACCACTTTGACGATATAAATTTGTGTTAGATACACATTTTGGAGCATGGATGATGGTCGAACGGACTCGCGTGACTTCTGATTCAATCAGTTTATCCAAAGGGATTTAGGCAGGGCCGGATTAAGACCTTTAGAGGCCCTAAGCACTTAAAAGATTTTGGTGCCCCATATATATGTAATTCAAAATATAAACAAAAATAAACCATAAAATAAAATTTTATTTTTTGAAATGAAACAAAACTTACAGTAAGATGGAAAATAATGTTTATTTTTGTATACTTCCACTTCATTTATATTTGAAAAGTTTTCTCCTACTTTTTTTAATTGCAAAGTCTTTGATCAGATCCTCAAAACTAATCTTACGTAACACATCTGCTTCTATACTTAGTAGAGATAAGGCATCCAGCCTGCCTTGTTGCATAGTTGTTCTGTTGGTATTTTTAATATACTTCAACTGAGAAAATGAACGCTCAGCTGAGCAATTTGTGACCATTAATGTTAAAAATATACGAAAGGCAATTTCTACATTTGGGAAGGCACACTCAATATTGTCTTCTACAATTATTTTATAAAGTTCAGCATGACTGAATCTTGTTTTTACATTTACTATAGCACACGAAAATATTTAATCTATATGTATTTTTAATATGGCGCTCAAAGATTTGATATAAACAAAATAATAACGCAAAGCGTAAAGTGTGTGATTACAACGAAATATATTTATTCTCTCAAAAGGGTTGTTGTTCACTACAAATTCAAACAATGAAAAAAAATAAATACTATATATGAATATATATAATTCAGTTTTCAACAGCTTATAGGCTATAAGCTGCGATTATAATAGTATAATAAATCCATGGTAAATCCGACAATGGAAAATTTCTGTGGTGCCCCCCTTCCCTTGATGCCCTAAGCACGGGCTTATTTTGCTTAATGGTTAATCCGGCCCTGGATTTAGGTATTTATATATTTCATCGTGAAAATATTTACTCGTTAAAAGACCATTTCTCACCAATTTCTACATTATACTATACATTGGTATATTCACTCTCTCGTATACCTCTTTTTATACGAGATATAAACGAAAATAAGTATATATTAACAAAAGAACGTCGTATCTACTGTAGAAGCTAATATAAAAAGCAAATAGTAGTAGTGTACATACGATGTCATTATCGTGAATTAAAATTTTCGTCAATATATTGAATGAACACTTCAAGTTCAAATTCCTGCTTAATTTTGTTTTTGTTTTCTATTTTATTTTGTTAGAGGGAATGAGTCAAGTGGAATGGGTGGGTGGGTTGGGGGATTGATTAATTTGAAGTGTGAAGGGTTTGGCCTCGAAATTATTGAATTCTCAGTTACATTTGGCGGTCTCATGACAATTATTGCCAGTTAAGGAAAGAGATAGAGAGAAAGAGAGAGAGAGAGAGAGAGAGAGAGAGAGAGAGAGAGAGAAAAGAACGTAATTATCGTCACGTGACCTAAACTTAAAATAAAATAGAAATATTGAACGCTATTTTTACGATATTTAAATAAAACCTGAAATCAATCAACATCAACGAGTAATGAAGTCGTCATGAAGCAAAATTTTGGCCGAAGATAAAACCAAAAAAAAAAAAAAAAAGAAAACGTTAAGTTTTGATGCCAAAGTTAAAAAAAAAAATTATATAGTCCCGCTTTTTACTTACTTCTTTGTATGTCAAGATCTCGATCAGATATTGCATAATGAAAGAAAAATTCAAGCAGGAATACCAAAATCTGAACATGAATTATTCATAAAAACAAAAAAGATAAGTGACGTAAAACTGAAGTTCAGATAACGTCAATTTTGACGTCATCTTCGCATAAATGATTTGTTCAATTTTGTTATAATGTTTCAGACCAACAAAGACCCTAGGATCCACTCATGGCTGGTCCACCTAACTGTGTTCGTAATTGTGTATTGTGCATGTCCTCCGTGGTGGCGGAGGGGACCTACAATTTTTCGTGGGTTCCGAACCACAAAGCCTTAATTTTACTTCCTTAAACTATACCCAATCTATCAACATATGCGTCTAATCGATTTTTAAACATGTTTATAGACGTGCTACTAATTACTTCTACCGGCAAACTATTCCAGCTATTTACTATTCTATGCGTAAAAAAGTTTTTGGCAACTGCTGTCTTGAACTTTCTACTTGTCAACTTACACCCGTTATTTCTAGTCCTATTATATTGAGATATTTCGAAAAAGCTATCTCTATCTACGTTATCGAACCCATTCATAATTTTGAAAACCTGGATTAGATCACCCCTTAGCCTCCTAGTCTCGAGTGTAGTCAATTTTAACTCCTTAAGCCTATCCTCGTACGACTTTGACCTAAGCGACGGAATCATCTTAGTTGCTTGTCTTTGAACTCTTTCGATTTTGTTTATATCTTTGCGCATATGCGGATTTCAAAATTGGATCGTGTACTCCAAATGGGGTCTAACTAATGATTTATAAAGAGGAACTATGATATAATATCGCGCGATTTGTACTTAAAATTCCGAGCTATAAAACCTAACACTTTGTTCGCTTTATTGACCGTTGCTGTACTTTGTTTCGCTACTTTTAAGTCACCAGTGACTATAACTCCTAAATCTTTTTCCTGCTCTACGCTTGTTAACTCTTTCCCTGACATACTATACGCAAAATTACCGTTACGCGAACCTATATGTAAAATTTTGCACTTTTCGACGTTAAATCTCATTTGCCATGTGACTGACCAATCAACGATTTTATTCAGATCTTCCTGGATTTTACCTCTATCTTCGTCATTAATCGCCCTATCACCACCCAGCTTCGTGTCATCCGCAAACTTTGAAACTGTACTGACTAGGCCGACATCTAAATCGTTAATATATATAAGAAAAAGCAAGGGGCCCAATACAGAACCCTGAAGAACGCCACTCGCTACATTAGCCCAACACGACTCCGCTCCATCAACGACCACCCTCTGTTTCCTACCTCGCAACCACTCTTCTATCCAATTTATTACTACACCCCTGATTCCATGAGCCTTAGTTTTTTTCAATGAGTCTTTTGTGCGGTACGGTGTCAAACGCTTTTTGAAAATCTAAATACACTACATCAACCGCCCGATGACTATCGTAAACGTCAACCACGCTTTGAAAAAATTCTAAAAGATTAGTTAAGCAAGATTTGTTTCGCCTAAAACCGTGCTGCGTATTTCTAACTAAGTTATGCAATTCTAAGTGTTCGACTATACGATCCCTAATTATTGATTCCAGTAGCTTACCTACAACAGACGTTAAACTGATTGGCCTATAATTTCCCGCCGCACCTTTATCGCCTTTCTTAAAGATAGGTGTTACGTTTGCCAACTTGAAATTATCTGGTACGCACCCCTCAGAAATAGACGCATTAAAAATTTTTGTTAGCGGCACAACAATGCTATCTTTTAATTCTTTTAGTTGTATGGGATATATGGAATCCGGCCCCGGTGATTTACGCGTTTTCATTTTATCAATATAGCGCATTACTTCCCCTTCACTAACCACAATATTATCCAAAATATTATCATTATCAAAAGGTATTATGTCTATGACCGTAGGGATATTCGTTACATCTTCTATAGTAAAAACTGACGTAAAAAATTCGTTTAGCAAGGTAGCCATGTCCTTGTTTTCAGAAACTAGCTCTCCGTTAACATTTTTCAACGGCCCCAAGACACTTTTTACTGGATTTCTATTGTTGATGTATTGAAAGAATCGCTTGGGGTTTTCTTTACCGTCACGAGCTATGGAGATTTCAACTTTTTTATTACACTTTTCGCCTCACGCCTTAGAGATATGTAGTTGTTTCGTAACCACAAATTGTCTTTATCGCACTTATGTAGCCTATAAGCCCTATCTCTACTCTTTATAATGTTTCCTACTCTAGAAGTAAACCACAAGGGCTTGTTGTTTACTTTCGCACGCTTAATTTTGTACGGTACACATTCCTATTTATAGTCCTAAATACTGTTTCAAACGATTCCCACATTAGTTTTGCGTTGGAGTTCCCCATTACGTTTTCCCAATTGACGTGTGACAATTTATTTCAAAATTTACAAAAGTCTGCGTGCTGGAAGTTAGGAATTTTAGTCGAGTTAGCTGGTTTCGAGTGACTTACTGAGAGGACGAACTTTACCATATTGTGATCGCTATTGCTTAACGGTTCTATTACTTGAAGATCAGTAATTAGCCTATCATCCGTGACATCCAAAACAATATATATATATATATATATATATATATATATATATATATATATATATATATTGTAGTTGGTATATATATATATATGAAAAATTATTTCACGAAAGTGACACGTGAAAAATATTTATGATGAATAAAACCACGAAGGAAAAAGAAACACAAAGGGGTGCTCAAGCGCTTTCGTCTAATGACATCCTTTGTGTTTCTTTTTCCTTCGTGGTTTTATTCATCATATATATATATATATATATATATATATATATATATATATATATGGTGCCCGGTAGCTCATTGATTACGGTGGCGGGCTCTGAGCGGTGAGGCTTTGGTTCGCTTCCGCCTGCTGGCTTCTGGGTTGGGTTAAGTTGGCCGCTTATCTTGTTAATGCTCGAGCTAAAGGTGCCTCATGAGTACACTCACCCCGATGTCATGGAGAAATGAACTTCCTGGATATATATATATATATATATAATACAAAGACTGAAGTAAAGCGTGAAGCACCTATTATACGAGTACATACATATTCGTTTAAGCACTTGTTTGCCTCTGACCCGAATATAACCTCAATACACTAATACAAAACTACATAAGTATAGTTTACGCGCGTGAGGATCTGTATGAACTTCTTTCACTCGTTTTTGAAACTATTTCCTGCACTGTAAAGCTACCCTGCAAGTACGTCGACATAAACGAAGGATATCCACAGAGACATTGACCCATCGTTTGAATGCCGCCAAAATACGCGTTCGTCCTTACATTAAATTCCTTGGGGGGGGAGGGGAGATAAGAAAAATGACCCGCAAAAAATTGGGCTACCAAAAATGGTCAAGTGAAGTTCTCGGAAATCTTAATTTTGAAGAAGTTCAAATTTTATCCTTCGAGGAAAAATTTTTTGATATTTCCAAAAACTACATTCACAATTTTATTTACAAATCTTTGTTTTTCTTTCATTTTAGTTCTGTATTTTTACATTCCAAACTCGTAATTATTCGATTAAAAATCCTTCTTTTATTAAGTTACAAAGAATTCGAGTAATTGTTTAAACTTTAAACAATGTAAAAATTATGCCATTTTTAAATTTAAAGGTTTGTATTCCGTATTAAAAAATAATTACAAGTCGTTTTTAAGCTGAAAATCCCAAATTTTAATTATCTTCATCAAATATCTTTTGACCTCGACATTAGTCGAAATTTATGTGCATGATTTCATGCAAATTAAGGGCAGTTAATTCTGAATAATAATAATAATAATAATAATGATAATATTATTATTATTATTATTATTATTATTAAAAAGTCTTTGTTGTAACAAAACGTCTCAAAAGTAATATGGATAAGCTTTAAACATTTTTTCCCTTTGTTATATGTTTGTGTGTATGTGTGTGTGTCTACATTCATGCATCCTACCACCCTGCGGTCCTATTAGAGAGGTTAATCATATATATATCCCTATCAGTATAGTCGACTTCAAGTGTTAGGGTTTTTCTTTCGAACACAAACGCGCGTAGAAAGAATTTGTAGTTGGTAATGATGATTCGTAGTGTGTTGGTGCTCATCATATATTACCAATTACCCCTGCTTTTATGATTATAGACAATCAGAATGTAGTCAAAGTAAGTCAACGTAAGAAAAAAATAGCTCAAAATCTTGGTCTTGTAAATGGACCAAGTCATTGCAGCGACAAAAACTTTGTCCGATAAATTAAAGGTTAGGTAGCCATAGACCAATATGGCCATCAATGGTTACAGACTTTCTTTGCCATTCAAATCCAATCCGCACACAAGACTCTAAGATAGCTAAATAATGTCAGTTTGTCTAAACGAACATCCTAATTTTATTTATGTAGACTGGATCGTTTCGTTTGGCTTGGTGAAAATTCCTGCTTACAGCCGGCACTGTGAAACAAAAGTTAACATAGGCCAAGGGAATAGTATTTTAATGGTCTGCTCTACTCGCTTTAATCAATACGTCGAATGGGCGCAAAAGTGTCTGGAAAATGGGTGACGAAGCATTTAAGGGATCCTATTTACAGCCTACAGTTCAACACGGTACGGTGGGTTTAGCGTAATAGTATGGGCGGCGATTTTATTCATTGAAGGGCGTCTTAATTCTGTTAAATGAATACTTCAGGGTATTCTCCTCTAGCTGTTCCAAGAGGGTGTTTTGCGGCTAAATCCACATCTGCTGCGGAAGAATTGTAAATCATATTAGGCCTCCAAACCATTACTGAAGGTGCTCGGGAGCACTTTGATCATTATCTGGCAAAGCAAAGACCTTCTCCCAGATTTGTTGATTTGGAAAAATCTTGCTCACGCTACGACACCAAAATTCACTGTCCTTGTACCACTTCATGATGCCCATGGAAAAATTACTCAATATTAACTGAGCGTTTTTCAAATTTTGTCCTTCATAAATATATGTTATAGGCCAAAATAAAATTTACTTTTGTTATAAGGATATTCATTTTATTACCACACGGCTGCGCATATTGCTGCACACTGCACCATACAATCATTTAAATATTCGTAACAATTATTTAGCATTATATACGAACCAAAGCGAACTCGCCAACATTGCATATATTTTTATATAAAATTTTACCTGTAGAAACCTGAGTTGAATTCTGCAGACATTTTTTTTTTTTTTATTCAGAACGTCGCATCCATGCAAAGCTTTCGCCAGATAGGAATTTCCGGCGGTCAAAAAAATGCTTTTATCCTTTTTTTTTATATATCGTTTTGCAGAAATGGACGCAACTCTAAGAACAAAAATAGAATGCAGGGAAATATCATGTACTAAATAATAATATTAATAATAATAATAATAATAATAATAATAATATAAATATTTATTTGTTTATGTCTACTTCTCGAAGTGACAAACATAAACAAAAAAATAACATAAAAAAAGACTATTTTCATAATCCCGTCAATAATTACGAGAATTTTTGTATTTTGGGCTTCACTCCTTTATTTACTTTTATAATTTACTGTACGTACTTTTCTCCAAATTTTTTTTTGAACAATTAGCATAACTGATGTAGGCCTACGATAAATTTGGCTAAATCAGATGCAAACTGGAGCAATGTTTACCATTTTAGTATTGAGATTATTCTAGTATCAGAAAATAATAACAATGAGAGTTAAAAACCTTTGTTTATTTTGCTCCGACATTTTGCGATAACAATACGGAAAAATTCTTTTAAGGATAACATCAAAATATGTCTAATAATAGCGTTGTTGTTTTTAGGAAATACGTTACGATGATAGGTTAATAAAGCTGATCCCTTCACGTTAATGTTTACGAATCTTTTCCAAATTAGGATTCGTCCGAAAGGTATCTATCTTCCGCAATTGTGAAAGTGGTTAATACTATCGAGATTCGATTACGGGATTTCCACTTTACTAATTAAATAGCATTCTCTGATCTAGATTTCATTCCCCGAGGCGACATTTATTCTAAACCTACAATATTTTTAAAGAATTAATAAATTGTATCGGAAATAACATCGAGTATTTACGACACTTTCATACAGTGTTTGCGTAAAAAAATATTTTTCTCTAGCTCTCATTTACTTTAGTGACAACCATTCTCTTAGTTCAACATTTACATCACGTACGAATTTTATTTTTAGCAGACTTTATTATTGGCGGATATCTAATATTTACATGATAAATATAGAAAGAAAAAAGTGGTTCAGAGACTTTGCCCAATTTATTAATGTACAGTTTGAGAAAACTTTGCTAAAATTCCATCAGTACCAACCACTCGGTAAAGATTTACTGTCTGGGAGGAAGCATTGTCTGAATTTCTATGGCTCAGGAGACATTCGAATTTTCGCCAGAGCAAGAGATTAGCTACGTACAAATTATACACGTTATTTAGATATTCTGCGATTATAGCCCATTTGTTAGCATCGAAATACAGTATGAACAAGAGGTATTTGGATAACAGGTTTTTTAAGTGTAGCGTGGCTTCAGACCCTCCAGAAATGGTGAAAGTACCTCAGGGCAAGAAATTATGTCTTAACATATAATGATTTTATCCGTTAAAACACATTCCGCGATTATAACAATATTATAGCAAACATTATATAATATTCAGCAGTGAAGCAAGAAAAACGTCCGATTCTGTAAAATCAAGACCATAACTTTTTGACCCAGCACTCAAAAACTTTGGACTACCCTGTCCTATATAAATAGTCTGGCGCTTCCGGGCGAGAAGGTGTTTAACATATGCTGTCACTTTTAAGTTTTAGGGGATATGCTAGCCACTTCTGGAGTTAGCAGGTCGCGGGTTCGGATTCCCAAACCTCAAGAAAGTTTGTTCATAATGCCTGCGTGCACCTGATTGAGCCCGGGTATCTATCCTCTTCTCTTTTTCCTTTTTTTTCTTCTTTCTTTCCAACCCCCTCTTCTTCCATTTAATTTTCTCCTCTTCCTTCTCTTCTTTCTTGGTCAGATTGATTTAGCTTCGGTCTTCGAGCATTGCTCGCAAACAAGGATCTTGATAGCAATTTCGAAAGAATGACCGAAGACTACATACGACAAGATCTGAAACTCCGCCCACTTTTGAGTTAGCTTTTATTCTCTTCTGCCGTATAGTGCTTGGCAGGAGAACTAAATTACCAGCGAAACAATGTCATCAACTTAAATTCTCTTTTAAAATTTATTATTACATAGTTTAAGATTTAATCCAATATAGAATCATTTAATAAATTAATCATATAAGCTTGTAGTTTTGCGAACATAAATACGATAATATTCAGATTTTGTTAATACAGGCTACTTCTAAATCATGAGAGTTTGCCCTTGAGCAAAGCTTAGTTCTCACTCCATCCACTAGGTTTCGAATACCTATTCTTCATTTGGCGGGATAACACGATAAATAATGGAAAATACCGTCAGTTTTTTTTTATCTTATTACCTCATTACATATATAATATTTGGAATAACTTTTTTTTTAATGAGAATAACTCTCCGGTACTTATAAAGTCTATACTATAGATATTTATCAGAGAAGCGACATTGAGTTTGGGTAGTAGTAGTTGGATGGCTGACCAACCGTCCTCTGCATCCATAATGATGTAGCGACCCGTGATTTGGATCCCACGTAAAATTGTAGGTTATCCCCATCCCAGTCACATTACCTTTGATGTTACGAAGGAGTTAACCCCAAAACAACGACAACAACTATAAATATTTCACAACACATATGTATTTGGAAGCTCAGTAGGAAGACTGGTTCATAATTTTATGAGCGTATTAATATTAAGGTTCATATAGAGTAACCACAAAGTTCCTTTGCATGAAAAACAAGGGCAACACACAGATATACTGTAATTTCACTGCAACGGAACTTTGTGGCCACTCTGTACAGTATATGTTTGTCATCTTGTGCGTCGATTGTTTTTTGGTTTTGTTTAAGCACATGAATATGAAATATGTAAAATACACTAAAACCTTCGACTTTCCTTCATGACTATACAAATTAAATATGAAGATAAAAGTATATTTCAAGGACATATTTGATTAAATTCTCACAAAATGACGTTCCTTTCAACCAATTTTTCATACAGATATCGTGGGAAATTCTATACCTTCCCACGGAAATCAGTTGACCCTTAGGCTTTAGTCCCACCTCTGGAGTTAACCTAACAAGAGATTAAGTTGTTTTCTTCAGTTCTGTACCTTATGGAATCAGGTATACCAACTTCGGCCGATCTGAAATAACCTCACAGCGCTTGCCTCGATACCATTTTTATTTCTTTTAGTATCTGGCTTAAGATTTTGGGTTCTCTGATGACACAGGTGTTTTACTTCAGGGTATATATATATATATATTATATATATATATATATATATAAGCTGTTCCATGCTTTGTCTTCAGCTACAGCGCGCATCGTGTGCCTCTTTTCTTTTTCTACATCCGTCTGGATGTCAACGACCAATATAAATTCTGGTTTTAATTTCATTGTTTTTTCGGATCAAGTAAAGATAAGCTCCCCCAGCCTTCTTTAATTAGCCTTATAAGGCTAACTAACGAAAATATCACGACCTAACCTAACCAATCATCAAGGGCGTACAGTTGACTTAACGATTGGTTAGGTTAGGTCGTGATATTTTCGTTAGTTAGCCTTATAAGGCTAATTAAAGAAGGCTGGGGGTGCTTATCTTTACTTGATCCGTTTTTTCTAACATTAATCATAATGAAAGAATAAAAGCCTCTTATAGTAGATGACAAAAAAAAAAAAATATATATATATATATATACACATATATATATCAGGTCATCCCATAAGTAATGTCGTTTTTTAGATCGGAATTTGAAGGACAAAAAAAACTCAACTGAAACTTTTTAATCTAGTATATATTTTCCATCGGAATCAGTGACACTCTGCCAACGTCCTACAAGCTTTTCAATGCCATGTTTATAAAATTCAGGCGGTTTTGAGGCAAAAAACGTACAAAGACTGGTGTGCAGGTCATCTAAAGAAGTATACTGTTTCTCGTCAAGATAGTTTTGCAGACTCCTGAAGAGATGATAATCTGAAGGCGCAAGGTCTGGAGAATATGGAGGATGTGGAAGTTTTTCCCACCCAAGCTCCTCAATTTTTGCAGAAGTGATCCGAGCGGTATGAGGACGTGCGTTGTCGTGGTGGAACACGATTCCTTTCCGATTAACCAAAGAATGTCTCTTTTCTTTTAGTGCAGTGTTCAATCGATCCAGTTGTGGACAGTAGACTTGAGCGGTGATTGTTTGGTTGTATGGTAAGGTTTCAAAGTGTATTACACCACCTTTATCCCACCAAACACTAAGCAACACCTTCCGAGGGTGAAGATTTGGTTTTGGCTGTGGTGTCGCTGGTTCTCCGGCACAAACCCACTGTCGACGGCGCTTAACATTCTGGTACAGTATCCACTTTTCATCACCAGTCACTAAACAGTGCAAAAACGGATCTTGGACTTCACGGGAATGAAGAACTGTGCTAATGTTTACCCGCACCCTCAGATTGTCGACCGACAATTCATGTGGCACCCATTTTCCTAACTTAGGCACTTTCCCGAGTTGTTGCAAATGTCGATGGATGATGGACGGGGATGAATTGAGTTTCTGGGCTAATTCTTCGACAGTTGTTGAACAGTCTTCTTTAAGTGCGGCTAACAGCAGGTCATCATCAAACTCAGCAGGGCGTCCAGAGCGTGCTGCATCTGTCAAACAGCAGTCACCATTCTAAACTTTTGAAACCATCTTTGACATTTCTTCACATGCAGAATATCGTTGCCATAAACTTCCTGAATGTTTCGCGTTGCTTCAGTAGCACTATTCCCTATTATATGCCTGATATGCTCTTCTGATACTGTCATGTTTATGAGGGGTTCACATAAAGCAAAACACACGTCTTCACTGGTCAAGGTCTGTAAAGTACAGTATGTAGCGAAACACGATAGATCTCCTCTTAGATATAACCTTCGAAAAATTTATGCTTAAACCGAGTAGGACTAGTTTAAACTTAATCTATCATAAAAAACGACATTACTTATGGGATGTATATATATATATATATATATATATATATAATAACTATTATTAATTGAGTGTAAACAGTATGAAAGAGATTTATTTACATAAAAATTAAATAGATGCTTAAAAAGTTAAACTAGTATTACAAAATATGATTGCAAACATAATTTGAAAGAACCAGTTACTAACCAATGAGTATTTTCGCTAATCGATGCGTGACAAACTTCCTAAAACCACAGCATGTATATATATATCATGCTATCATTGCCATACGCAAGCATTATACGAAAATAGTTTCCTCATCAAAAACTTACTACGAATTTGTAAATAATTCATGACCATAAACAAGTTATCAATTATTTCGTTCTTTTTCCTGAATTAATTAATAGCGTCGTCATTCATTTCAGGACTTTTATACGTGTTTTCATTGCTCATTGCTCGTTTTTTTCAAACTGTTAATATACGGTTTAATTAATGGTCGTACGTAAGGCTGTTAATGAAGTTTGTATAACAATAACGCTTTAACTGTTTTCATGTTTTACATAATTTCTAGTACAGTCGTACAGTGACGTCATAATTTTATTTCAGTCGAGATTTGTTTGCGTCGAACCATTATTCGGTGTACAAATGCAAACGTTCGAAATAATTGAATTTTACGTTTGTTCATATTTTCAAAAATAAAAATTCATTGTTTGTTTGTTTTCATGAGAATTACGAACAATTCGTTTTGTGTGTTGTGTTGTTATTTTCTATCTGTTATTGTTAATTATTATTATTATAAATACTCGAATATATTTTATAGTTCTACTTTATTTTCTGAGGTCTTAATTTATAATTTAGGTCTATACGAGATTTTTTCCTATAGTTTTTATGAAGACACAATGACAGAAGCAACTCTCTCTTTCGTCATATTCCCCAAACGAGACGAGATGTTGCAGATGGGCTGGATCAGGCTGATTCTGAACATTTGTTAACGAACAAAGCAAAAGTAAACGGAAGTCAGTAAAGTTATCGGACTAAGCCTTTTATGCAAAATACCAAACAATGTCTCTCATTGGTCAATCGAAATTCGATTTCTTTTTAAGCCCTTTAGAAAGCTCACACAAGACATCCGAACACTCGCTTGAAAAGCTTCGATAGACTTATGCCAAAATAAATTTTCTGTTTAAAAGCAATATTAATACTTAAAAACTGATATTGTTTTAAAATAATATAATGATAACATTTACACTACATAGTTACTCAATGTTATTTCATTTTTGCAGACACATTTTCTTCTGGCTTTTTATTAACTGTAAAACTCTATGGAAACGAACTTTTGATGTTTAAATTCAGTAATGGCAACTCCATTGCTTCGCAGATCTGGTGATTTTAAGTTTATTTTACAGGCATTTTTAAAATATTACACAATGTGGAGAAAATCAACATACATTAACATTTTAACTCATTTTAACTTTTTTAAACATAATACACTGTATCTCTTTATTTAACTGGTACTGGAATTAATAAATACAAAATTATGATGTAGCTGGTTCCGTGCAAGAAGGGAACATTTCACCCTAGAACAAGAATATTAACTATAAAAGTATTTTGGTACAGTATTTCGAGCTGGAAGAACGTTATTTTATTTTAAAAAACGCCATTATTAGTTATCCTTAAGAACTGACTAGTAATTTTTAACCACATCAAAGAGAATGACTAAGAACCAAGATGGTAATTTCATAATTCTTAGTAACGGTACTCTGAAGCTAAAGCGGTGGATTAAACCCACCCACGTCTAACCTACTTGTTGATATGTAAAACGCAAACAAAGTCTGTCCCTGTGACCTCTATTGCATATTTCATTCTCACAGCTTTTCCCCAATTCAACAGTACTTCGTTTTTTATTCCTGTACGTATCTTCCATCATACAATTTTTACACCACAAAATATAATTTGTTTGGATCACCTGAAGATCAGGGCCCCCAGCCTCAATTACCAAATGATATCTTCCTTAAAACTAACGAAAATATCACGACTTAACCTAACCAATCGTCAAGGGCGTACAGTTGACCTAACCGGGTATTCAATTTGATTTATTATTATATTTGGTTGATCTTCGGTTGATTCCTTTTTTTTAGACAGGAAGGAGGGGCCATGGGCGAATCGTTAAATTTTTCTCAAAGATAACTTCAATAGAACTTTACGTCGAAGTAGGATAAAACAATTTAATGAAACAACACTTTTCATTAGTTTTTGGCGTAACAGTAGACAGTCAATCATTAAAGCAGCCAGTTAGTGATAGTTAGTTGGTTGGATAACTATAATCAAAAACATTTGTAAACAAATGCAGTATCATTTAAGTACACGACTTATAACAATTGTTTGATGTATCAATTACTATTACGTTTACACAAAATGTTTTGAATCAGGGGCGTCCGCAGGATTTTTCGCAAGGGGGGGCAAAACTAACTTATTAGTTCTTAGTTCTTATTAGTTCTTTATTAGGTAGAAAAAAAATGCACTGCGACCACTACGAGTAAAAACCGTCATCTCCCCTTATCATAGCCTGCTTTCGGTGCTAAATTTATGTACTTAGTAATACTAAGTACATAAATTTAGCACCGAAAGCAGGCTCTGATAAGGGGAGATGACGGTTTTTACTCGTAGTGGTCGCAGTGCATTTTTTTTCTACCTGTCAAGTCCATTTTTTATATGTTATATGATACTATGATTAACTATAATCGTGTAAGTTTCAGTGAAATTGACCAAAAGGTTTTCGAGAGAAAAAATAATAAAACACTCAATATAATGATCTTTGCAAATAATTCCATTACTATATCTTTCAGTATAGTTTATTTAACACTTCTAAGTTCAACGACACGGCACTTCGGTAAAGTAAAGGTAAAGTAAACGACATTTCCTTGAATGTGGAAACACTGACTGAGCTGCAGTAGAATTATAGAAGTCGTTGCGTGGGCAAACACAAATTTCCAAGGGAGGGCAACTGCCCCCTCTTGCCCCCCCTTCCGGACGCCCATGTTTTGAATAACAAGAAGTTGGACTTCATTTGAGAAAATACATAAAATTACAGTTTACAAATCGAGTACAAGTTGAAGAAAAGATTGAACATAACCTAACTATATTAATTTCATCACGGAGTCAACAAAGAATATTTTATGAATCGTACGTGAACCCTTTCAACTGTAAACTAGTTACATAAATACGAACGTAAAATAAACCAGTTATTCTCTCTTACATGACTTTATAAGTACGGAGGATTAACAAAAGTCAACAGACATCTTTGGTTTTTTCCATTGTTTTTGAAGTCAATAAATAATAACAGATTTAGTGAATCGACATATTTAGAATCGTGTTGCTTTTCCCCTTTGCATCATGTAAAGCTGACATACGTTCTGGCATTCCATCGCTGAGCTTCGTCATTTGTTCTTGAGGACAATCGCTGTGATGTCTATTTACGTTTGTCAATCCTCTGTACATTGAATTTTAGTTAATAAGTTCTGAAAAAAAAATTAGTCTTTCTTAGTAATCTTAGCAATTAATTTTACCAGAGTCAGTATTTTTCGAGAATCAACATAGTTACAGTAAATTTACTAAAAGGAACAGTAAAGTTTATTTAAATTTTGTTTACTTTAGTAAATAACGTAATTCGCAATGCAAAAACCTTCAGTAACTACAAATGAAATTTAGAAAATAGGTATTTACTTGATATCAAGGTGAAAATTTTATTTTATATTTACCTCTACAAATCTACAGAAAATCCATGCCTCTCTCTCTCTCTGCTCTCTTCTCTCTCTCTCTCTCTCTCTCTCTCTCTCTCTCTCGTTGCCGATAGAATAGACAAACTGAGCGCGTTTAAGGCTCTTGGGCCAGACCAGTTTCTCCCCAAAGTGTTGCGGGAGGTGCGCGACCAGGTGGCTCCTCACCTGGCTACAGTCTTCAACAAATCGTTGGAGACGGGCCAGGTGCCTGGTGACTGGAGGGAAGCCAACGTGACGCCGATCTTTAAGAAAGGGGATCACGAAAGTCCAGGCAACTATCGTCCCATTAGTCTCACTTTAGTTGTAGGTAAATTATTAGAGGGGATAATAGTGGTTAGGATCGTTGACCATTTGGATTCCTACAAGCTGCTTGGGGACTCCCAACATGAGTTTAGACGGCATAGGTCGTGTCTCACCAACTTGCTCGAGTTTTTCCACGTCATGTTGAGTGAGTATGATAAGAGTAGGGCGATTGATATACTTTATCTCGACTTTCAGAAAGCCTTTGATAAGGTACCTCACCGCCGGCTAATGGCCAAAGTGCGCGCGCTGGGTATCGGTGGGGAAGTAGGTAGGTGGATTGAAAACTGGCTGAAGAATAGGCGGCAGAAGGTTGTAATTAAAGGGGTTAGTTCGGGTTGGGCTTCGGTCACTAGTGGAGTTCCTCAGGGTTCCGTTTTGGGACCACTGTTGTTTATCATTTACATAAATGATATTGACGGTGGCATTGTCAGTCGGATCGCCAAATTCGCTGATGACACCAAGCTTGGGGACAATGTTGGGACGCCCGAAGTGATTGAGGAACTGCGTGCGGACCTTGGTAGGATAGGAGAGTGGTCCGAAAAATGGCAAATGCCGTTTAACTTGGGTAAATGCAAGATGATGCACATTGGCAATCCCAAGTCGGACTACTAGATGTTGGGGAGTAATATCGAGGCGACTGATTTGGAAAAGGACTTGGGTGTGCTAATTAGCAGCGACCTTAAGTTTATCAAACAGTGCGTAGAGGTGGAAAAGAAAGCCCAGAAGCTGTTGGGTTATATCAGGAGGCAATTTCAGTTTCGGAACAAGGAGATTGTGCTCTCTCTGTACAATTCCCTGGTTCGGCCGCATCTGGAGTATGCTGTGCAGTTCTGGTCGCCCACCCTCAGGAAAGATATTGAGAGGCTGGAGCGAGTGCAGGCGAGGGCCACAAAGTTAATCCCTTCCGTTAGGCATATGGGCTACAATCGACGCTTACGCGCCCTGAATTTGTTTTCGCTGGAAACTCGGAGGCTGCGCGATCAACTCATCGAGGTTTTCAAGTTCTTATGCGGGTTCAACGATGTCGATTTTAGAAGCATGTTTAGTTTAAATGATAACCCAACTCGCAACAATGGTTGGAAGTTGGATTTGAAACAGTTTAGGACTAGTGTGTGTGAGAATTACTTTACCTATAAGATCTGTGACACGTGGAACAGGTTGCCTTCAGAAGTTGTGAACAGTTCTTCTGTGGATCACTTCAAGAAAAGGTTAGACCAAATCTTGTACACTATTTGAGTGTATAGAAAATTTTCCCTGGCACTCGTTTCATTGGTACCTCCTCGGTATGGGCCGCAATGCCTTTTGAGGTACTTCTTTTCCTTGTAACTCCTTGTAACTCTCTCTCTCTCATGTCCAATAGATATAATTTTGTATCAGTAAATAAAGTTTGCTCAACTAAAGCGCTTGTCAAACATGGTGTGCCACAGGGCTCAGTTCTGGGTTCACTGTTATTTTTATTATACAGGGTGTCCCAGGAGGAAATGTCAAGAATGCACCATTTGACTCTTTGGGTATTTCTAAGTAGAAAGTACTATATCGACATGTGCCTGATTCCCAACCATTACCGAGATACATGCCTCTACATTTGGGTAACTAAAACATAATAAAAAGCCGATCTTAGATAATATTCAATGACATTTAATGATACATTGGCAACTGTGCAGATCCTCACATTATTTATTTACATTATTTTTTTGTCTGGGGGTTCTTGAAGAGTAACGTTTATCAGCGGGGTAAGCCCGAAACTAGGGAGCAGTTGGTTGCACGTATACAGGATGCGTTCATAAACCTCAGAAATGAACTTCCGCGTTTTCCTTGGCAAGACTCGATGGATCGGAGGCTCGCCGCGTGCATTGAAGAAGGAGGGGGTCACTTTGAAACCATTCTGCAATAAGTGCAATAGTGTATTGTATGTTTGTACTTTTTGTAAAGCACAAGTGTCATTAAATAGTATCTAAGATCGCCTTTTTATTATGTTTGAATTACCCAAATGTAGAGGCCTGTATCTCGGTAACGGTTGGGAATCAGACCCATATCGATATAATACTTTCTACTTAGAAATACCCAAAGAGTGAAATGGTGCATTCTTGACATTTCCTCCTGGGACACCCATACCAGTAAAACAAATTTCATGATTTTTACTAATAAAAGAAATGTATATCTTGATGAACTTAATGTTAATGAGATCGTCATAAAGGAGTGTACTGTAACAAAATTTCTTGGTGTAATGCTCGATAAGAATTTGCAATGGAGTGATCATGTAAATTATATCGCGAAAAAGATTTCAAGGAGCGTTGCTATAATGTTTAAACTTAGAAGTGTAGTCCCTAAACAAGTTTTATTGACTCTTTATCATACTCTTGTTCTTTCTTATATAATATACTGCACCCTTGTTTGGGGAAACTCCGTTAACAACGCATTAAATGGTATCTTTGTCATCCAAAAACGAGCAATAAGGTTATTATCTGATGCTGATTTCCTTGATCACTCTAGTGCATTATTTAAAGAGCTAAACCTACTAAAGCTCAACGATATAACCAAACTGGCACATTGTATTTTTATTTACAAGTGTAAGAACAAAATCATTAATTTGCAATGGGTAAATAGATATTTTGTAACTCATCAAGAAATCCACTCGTATCAGACCAGAAATAGATCGAAGCTTGTTATACCTCAATTTAGATTGTCTTCATCTCAAAAACTACCCATTTTCATTGATTGAAACTATGGAATGACTTGCATGCCGACATAAAAAATACTGTGAATGTAAATTTGTTTAAAACCAAGTTGAAATCCAGATTAATAATGGCATACTAACAAAAATCTAGGATTAATGTCCACTAATATTGTTTAATATTGTCCATTAATATTGTTTAATATTGTAATACATGTTTTAACTATTAATAATACTTATTTACTTATTTATTTATTATTATAAATTTATAACAACTAGCTGCTTATTTTTAATAAGAGCCCAGTAAAGTCTAAAGCTTAAGGGCCAAATTAAATAAAATAAATAGTCGAGCTTCACAATTATTCATGTCAGTGTAAATTGAAAAAATTTATTTATTTTATTATTATTAATAAAGGTTATTCTCTCTCTCTCTCTCTCTCTCTCTCTCTCTCTCTCTCTCTCTCTCTCTCTCTCTCTCTCTCTCTCTCGCCCTTATAACAGCTTGGACTCTGTTAAAAATGGTGTCAGTGTATTTCTTTACCGCTAATGAAGGAATATTCATCCAGGTCTTTTCACAGTTCTTCAATATTAGATGGCTTCAGTTTATCCTTGTCAGTATCTACATAGTCCCATATAGCCTCAATTCGATTCATGTCAAGGCTTTGTGATGGCCATTCCATAATTTTAGTTCGCCAGCATCCTACTTCCCTTTTAAATATGTTTTTACAATCCGTGCTGTGTGTTTTAGGTCGTTAATCTTGTTGGAAGATGAACTCTTCCCCATCAAACGCTTTCCATCCGGCACAGCTTGCCATTCGCTTGTATTTCTCTTTAGTTAGAGTACAGTCGATTTTCGCAAGGGACTCAACTCCAGATGAACTTATGGACCCCCAAACATTGATAGATCCTTCACCATGCTTTACTGTTGGTTGTAAACACAGATTATATTTCTCACCCTGTCACCGTCGTAGGTACTCTCTTCTTTTTAGACCCAAAGATTTTAAATGTTGATTCACCTATCCACAGAATCTTCTCCCAATCAGTCGATGTTCAGCGGGCATAATCTCGTGCATATTTTACCCTCTTTGATTCGTTTCCTTGTCTCAGGTACAGTTTTTTGGCAACAGCTCTTCCGTGCAACCCTGCCTCCAGCAAGTGACATCGTATTGTTACGGCCGAAACGTTAGCGCCCTGTGAAAAATTAAAGTCCTGCTGCAAACTACGACTCAAATGTCTTTTATTTCTTTGGTGTGTAACCTTCAAGTACTGGTGTTGAGATTTTGTCGTTTTTCTTGGCTTCCTTTTAGTTGTTTGTCTTTAGGCGACCCTCTTTCAAAATGGCGTTTGATGGTGCCCCACGCCCCTTTCGCAGAAATGTCCAATATTTTCGCAAATGCTTTAATAGTATATCTTTCTTCTCGTAAAGTCATGATCTTTATGCGAATATCTTCCATTATCTGCCGTTATCTTCTGTTATCTTGAACATGTCACTGCGTGTGAAAAATTCAGTTGAATCCACCTGTAAAAGAGTTGAAAGCGCTCATTATTTCGATACATGATGTACAAAACCAAGAATGTTTATAAAGGAGTTACAACAACAAAATCCATATACTTATGCAAGTATATGGATTTCAAATTTTCAATGAAAATCCATGACCTAACCTAACCAGACTAACCTAACATAACCTAACCTAACCGGGTGTATTATAACCTAACCTAATTTAAACTAACTTTTTAATGTCAACATTATGCATATCGACATTGTGCAGATCGACTTTGTTCTGCTACCCGTTTAAAACGTATTACTTAGCGCATTCGTATTAAAAACACAACTGTTCTACTGTAGTTAAGCAAAGAATGAAAAAGTCTAAAATTGATTTTCATTAAAATGAAAAAGGGATAACATACCTGGGTAATGCTGCTGTTAGAACGCTTTCATATAGTCAACCGATAACCTTGTAGGTTACGCATGCGTAACGTGGACAAGTAAAATTATGCTATTTAAGCACATTTATTGCTGAATTCTGCATTTTAACTAGAATATGGAAAATGTTTTGGTCAATGTTAGTGGTTTCTAAACTCTTGAACAGTAATATATATATATATATATATATATATATATATATATATATATATATATAAAGCGAAGCGATCTATGGAACCCCAGTGTTTCACCAGAAATTTGAGTAAAATGCTCAAGTGCAGGAGGTTAATATGCAAAACACCTCTGCGCATGAAAGCGTTGTATGTTTCTTCAAACTAAGAAATATGCGCCAGGTTGTATTAACTGTTATCCTCTCGTAGCCTAGTAGTCAGCGCCCTTACTTTCTAGTCGAGAGATTCATAGGCTCGAATCCTGGTGGGATAATTTTGCATTAAGCAAAATCATGCGTTTTCATATATGTATGTATATGCTGTGTATATATATATATATATATTTGTGTGTGTGTGTGTGTGTGTGTGTGTTTACTTATTTACTGCCATAATTAGCAAACCCATATTTATTTATATGTATTTAACTTAAGTTATCCTCGAAATTTTTCATTACGGTATAAATTATTTGTTAAAACAAGTGAAAAGTTAAATAGAAATTATTTATACTCTTGCCGAAGTTTAGCGAAATATATATATATACACTTTTCCATTCCATAATTATCTCTTATTAGTAGGAATTATTTAATTTTTCTACAACGTACGTATACCCCCTTCAGCGTTGACCTAATTCCATTACTGAGAACCGTTAAATCCTACGTAAATTGCAGCACCAGAAGAATTAAGAATTTTTACACGTAACAGCTTTCAAAGAGAATGACGTAAAGAGAGGTTTTTTCCCTTTAAATTTGTAATTTCTGTTAAATTTTTAGTCATTCTGAAATGTAAATTTTGTTTGCTTTCAAATCCATAAACAATAATTACAACTTCGGTGAAAGGTTTTTTTTTTTCTCTCTCTCCCTGTTTCAGGAATGAACTCATTTCATCCGATGACACACTTTACGAATCGTCCTTAATGAGTGCGTAGAAATAAGCATTGTAAAATCACTGACGAGAAAGGTCAGCACTAACAAGGTAATAAAATTTACAATAAAGCCACATTTCATTGATGAAAACCTTGACACGAAGCAGAATAAACGTTGGTGAATCAATATTTAACAAAACAATTAACTATAAAATAGTGCTTTTTGGAATTTCTTCATCAACATTCAGTTTAAGGTTTATTCACTGATCTTTTCCTTGTTGACTGACGAATACGAAGAGTGATCAACCATTCAGCGTCCTCAATACAGCCATTTTATGTTAAATAAAGGAAACATGACGTACGGCAGAGTTATAACGGGATGACCTTGATTCCTTACTTGAATTAACCTTGCACAGTGCACACACGCATATATATATACATATACACATATATATCTAGTGTGTGTGTGTGTGTGTGTGTGTGTGTGTGCGCGCCACAAAATATTTTTATTTCTTTTTTTAAAATACGTAATAATAATAATAATAATAATAATAATAATATAATAATTTATCTCATGATACGTTCTTCCATTTGCTGTTACTTAACTTGACCTATTTTAATCATTGCAATTCTCCTCTCTTAAATGAATCGCCCGCCACCCAATTTCTCAGCTATTTAAGTCGAACTCAGCTTTGACTATTATACCTCTATCCTCACAACGAAAGAATGAGAAAGTTAATTTAAACAGATCCCATTGTTCTGCGAATCCATCCTAAGGCCTATCTTCCTTTCCAATCGTAAAGGGACAATGAGAACTTCAAAAATGGTTTCGAACGCTTCATTATTTGCCAATATTAAAACTCAATGAACACGAAACTTATCAAAAGGGAAATAAATGAGATACGACAAGCGCGATACAAATTAAGATACAACAGTCGCGATACGAGTTACCCTACTAAATTCATCTATAATATACAGGGTATCCACAAAAGAATCGTAGAAATTTAGGTTATTTCAAATGGAATTTGTACGATTCTTTTGTGAACACCTAATATACTATTTTGAAGCGAATTCAACCTCTCACAACCCACCACAACCACCTCAAGAACTCGACTCATCTCCACGAACCCTATATACCAATGGGGAACTCAATAAAAACTTTCCTCAAATATTCTGCACAAACGTTTATAAAAAAAAATGTAAAATGTAAAATATTGTTACAGATTCTTTACAATTTACACCTTATTTTAATTAATAAAAATCTTAAAATATGAAAATTAATATTCCAAAATCACAAAATTAACTCAAAATTTCTAAGCTAAAGATTTCAATTACAATTCATATATTGCAATATATAAATATATATATATATATATATATATATTATATATGAATGAACTCAGAATGGTTCCCTGAGTTTTTTTATGATACACACAGACCGTGCATGGAACAAGGAACTCTTCCGGGAAAATTAAATCCACTATAGTCCGGATAAGTAATGGTAAATGACAAATACCAGTTTTTCTTTTTCATGTTGCCAGCCCGATTTTAAATTTTTTTCACTATTTATTGAGTTTAAAAAAGTGATAAATTCACCTGAGTATCTACTCATCAGTAAGCTGCCACATTCCCTTTGTGATCATGCTTAATATATGTGGCAATAAGAACGGGGGGTTTATTACAAGCACAAGCTTTAGGCGCATACTGAGGTCTGATATGTGAATTATATCGCAATCTCCCACATTATCAAGATTCAGTGTTAACTCCCAGGCCGCACCCAAATGAAGGATCAGCAGTCCATTTACCAATACAGTATACGACCTTTCTCCAAAGCACATTTCGCGAATGCGCGCGCGCGCGCGTGTGTGTGTGTGTGTGTGTGTGTATCCATTAAGTAAACCCTCAACTGACTAATCACCTACTATACAAAACGCTGCAGACGCTAGAGAACAAAAAGCAGAAACATGGTTTCAGTCGCTGTGCATTCCAACACATTAAGTTATGATAATTTAACTGAATTAAAATTTTCTTGTATACAGTTAATAAAACTTAAATTTTTTCCTAACAATGAAGTTACAATCCATCTAAGAACTCCCACTACTTTGAAACCAGGTCCGACCAGTGTGTCCTACACTTACTTCAAAAACTAGAACAAGGCTACTCCTACTATATCCTAAACTGTTCCAATAAAGTAGCTCTCTCACGAACTGACAGGTTCCAGAGAGAGAGAGAGAGAGAGAAAGAGAGAGAGAGAGAGAGAGAGAGAGAGAGAGAGAGAGAGAGATACAGGCTTACATGCTATAAAAAGACCTTATAAAATACACTCTAGAGTCTAGACTAACTCAAGAAAAAAATTAAAAAAAGAGAGAGAACCAAAAGAAAAGAGAGGCAAATGAAAACTATAAAAAAATACTAAAATCTTACACACTTTTATAAACGTGTAAAGCCTTCACACTGGAACACACAGTAATGTACAGAACAGACAAGGTCACTCCCCTTCCTCCGCTGCTGACAAAAAATAGTTCTGAAAAATGATTTATAGCAAAGTAGGAAAAAAGGGAAAATGAAGAAAATAGCTTAGGAATTCATTCACACAATGCGTACACTCATATCGTGTTCTCAAATACGCGTTAGAAGACAGTGGAAAATAAAGGATAACGTGAAACACTACTCAACCTTTTCTACATCATACTTTTTTTTCTGAGGATTTCTTTAATTTATTTATTTAGTTTATACAATATTCATCATCTCATCGCCGCATTCTATACATGCCAGAAGCCACCGTGATGAGAGACTACTGACTTTGTAAAATTAATTTTATATTGCCATCTTTCGCGCTGGAATTACTTGGAAAAGGGAGCAATGACCCAGATGCACCTCCAGCTGGCGGGCACTCCCTAATTTAAGAATTCCCCCTGACAGATTACAGCATGCGTATTTTTTTATTTATTTATTAATTTTTTTTTTGAAACTTTGCTATACATTTTTCAAACTATGAAATTATGTTCTAGCTAAGTAGCATCACCGAAACTGAATATGAATATGAACTTCTTTGTAGATAGAACTTTGCGTAAATAAGCTTTTATTACGTAGGTCTTACTCGTATATATTCCAAAAATGTATGAGATATTATAGCTATATTTTTGTACCTATACCAATACTTCTTTGAAAGTTTATTTATGTGTCTTATCTGTACATATATCTTCATTTATGAATATTTCTGTACCACAACTCAACCACTACCTGTATGTCGTCCTTAATTGGTATTAAACATGGTTTCCTAAAATTTAAAATATTTTGTAACGATAATACCTGTCTTTTTCTTCCGAATCTGTATCAAGTACTTTACCCTCCATAGTACAGACTCGGTATTATGATCACCTATATACTGTACATAACGTTACATTTAACAATGTTAAATTTTATTTGCCATTTTCCTAAACTACTCAACTACCTTTTTTAAATCATTTTGTAAAGTGTTCCTGTCTTTATTATTACTTGTTTATAATGCCTATTCTTTTATCGTCGACAAATTTAGAAATTTTGTTTACTTCTTACGTGAAGTTCATGAACGTATACTATAAACAATACGGGCCCTAGTTACATTAACCCATCCTGACTCTTCACTGTTCATTGTTCGTGCAACATTTAAAAAAAACATTTTGCTGGTGTAAAAAAAACAAAAAAAAACAAAGCACAAACAAACCAACGAACAAACAATGTCGACGAAGCCAACCTAACTACAGTGACGACCAAAGACTACAGACTCACCAACACCAATGAGTCATCAGACTCCAGTGACTATTGCTACTGTGTATTTGCTGTTCAGGAGCAGCGGTAACCATTATCAGTGAGGTCATACATCACTCCATCAGCAGTCCCCAAACTATTTCACTTTAGCACTGAACTTCCACTGGTAGCAAAGAAGCCTCCTCCAGTACTTGGTGCCTTCAACACCACAATCGAACTGACTGATACCGAGACGAAGAAAGGGGTGAACATTATATAAGTAAAGAGCACGCCCTACTCAGTCGTCAAGCAGTAGCGAATCCGGGGTTGGTTACGTTTGCTCGAAGCTATTCTGTAAATGATAACCAGTGATGTAGGTCTCGAGATCGGTCTCGGTCTCGAGACCGATCTCGAGACCCAATTTTCAGATCTCGATCTCGATCTCGGTCTCCGCTATTTAGATCTCGGTCTCGATCTCGGTCTCGACAGACGCGGTCTTGGTTTTTCTCCCCGAGACCTTTCGAGACCTCTCCAGACCGTAATGAAAAATACATGTTATTGGCATACTCATGATGGTGGCTTGGTTGAACAGACACAATTCAGAATGTTTATGAAATTTGTAAAAGTAAGGGACTCTAGGTATTCACTAATCAGTCACCCTGTTTTGAGTTGCCACGTTTGTCTTGCGTGGGGGTGGTCTAAATTTTTTTAGGTTAGCGATGACAAAATAAAACAGCCAAACCAAAGTTCCGAGACTGATGGCAAAATATCAAAGCTATCGGTCCAAGCAGAAGAACGTTGAAACTGGGAAGATTTTGAACCGCAGGGGACGGTTGCGGCGGTACCTCTTAGAGATCTATGAGTCTCATATTTTAGACAACTGCTCTCCAATAAAGTTTTGACACCAGAAAAGGGATAAATTCCCATCACTGGCCAATATTGCCATGACTGTTTTAACAGTGCCTGCCTCTAGTGCTCCAATTGAGCTTATATTTAGCCATGGAGGCATAATAATGAGGCCCCACAGAAGTCGAACTTCAGCAGATCTTCTGAGCATGCTGATGTTCCTTAAGTGTAATGAGCACCTATCATGCTTTAAATAAATGCACAAGTCAAACTGGGTAGTGGGTACGTTCATTAAAACTTCTGTAACAGATATAAAAGAAGTAAATAAATAAAAAGTACGTATATATATATATATATATATATATATATATATATATATTCATTTGTTAATTTATAGGCTACACTTTTTGCATTCAACACACTACATCTTAGAAAGTAGTTATTAGTTTATTAATATACTTATCATAGTCTAATTTCCATAGTAGTGTAAAACAAATTGAAAGGGCATGAGCTTGGTCTCGATCTCGATCTCGGTCTCGAATTTTAAGGGTCTCGATCTCGGAAGGTAGATCTCGATCTCGAACCTTTGATCTCGGTCTCGATCTTGGTCTCACAGGATGAGGTCTCGGTCTCGGTCTCAGTCTCGGACTTGGTGGTCTCGGCTACATCACTGAATTGATAACCTCATCAGCAGTTTCATCAGCAATAGTAAAGATAACCTCAATCAATATCTGCAATGGTCAGAGCTGGGCAATAAATACATTGAATGTATTTAAATACTAAATACATGGGAGAAATGTATTTAAATATTAAATACTAAATACATTTTACGAATGTATTTAGATACTAAATACAAAATACATCAATTGTATTTAAATACATTTGTAAATACATTTTAAATTGTTATCTGCAGATATATCACTGTTTGATTCACCAGATTTGCTTGTTGAAGCCATGACACGCACACGATAAAGAAATCAACCGCTTTCGACTAAGAGTGGCACACAACTGATTGAATTGACACGTTGAAACATGAACCATGCTGTACTACACTGTCGACGCGTCGTACTGTGCTAGTACAGAACGTGTATTAAACCAGTAAAAGTATTTACATTTTTATATTTTGAGTATTTAAATAAATTGTATTTAAATACTATATTTAAATACATGAAAAACAATGTATTTATAAATACAGTTCTAAATACACAAATGTATTTAAATACGTATTTAAATACAAATGTATTTAAATACTGCCCAGCTCTGGCAATGGTATCGGTGTAGATTGCATGCATAGTGGTACTAACAATAAAGAAACCATCATAAGTACTGTAACTGCAACAACAGTTTTCTTGAAGCATCTACTGCAGTAAACCAGCTGGAACCAGCCTAAATAGCGGAAATCCCCAAGTAGCCTCAATAACCCGAATTCTTAGAAAATGAAACTTCAACGCAAACATTTTTGACTCCTGCTCAAACACTTAGATGAACTTAACATCTCTAGCTAGCATGAACTTATCATCATGACGAGCATAATATTTTATACGTGATCAGGAAAACACGCTTCACACTGCGACTGAGGAGAACAGCTGGAAACAAAATGCATAAATTTAGTTCAAGCTAAAAAACCACGCTTCATTGCACTCAAAATGCTTCCATTTTATCTTTCCAGCAAAGGAAAATATCCTTAATGACCACCAGAAAAGAATTGAAGTGGAAATTGTTTTCAGAGACCACCTGAAAGGATGCAACAACCAAAGTAGCTTCAAGAAGAACGTGATAATTATAATCAACGCTTCCAAAATTCGACAAATAAAAGAAAAGATCACGTATCAGCGGAGAAATTCATACACTCATCAATAAAAGAAAAGCTGGTGACTCGGTCCTCTTCAAGTAAGCTTTGAGGGATAACTGATCATTCCTGGATTATACGAAGTCATCCAAAAGAAAAGCTTCGTAATTATAGTAAAAAGTAGTAAAATCATCACACGCTCTTTCTTGAGGAAAATTTTACTCGAGCAAATGCTGCTGTCTTTGATAAAGAGAACTGTAATGAATTTGAAGACTTCAAAGAAGACAACCACCTCAAGAACCCCCTCCTCATCAATAGGTGAGAGGCTTCTAAGGCCGTTTACCGGTTGAAGAGGGGTATAATAAAAATGTTGACATTTGATGTCCGTTAATACCATTGATACCCATCTCATACCAAAGATACAACTCTGCTGTAAAAGAGGAACATAATCTCCGGTGAAGGAACTGTACCCAGTTAAGAATGATATTACCAGAAATTAAGGAGAACTTATCCAAACTCTTGTTGGCAATGGATAGGGGGTTCATTCGTCTGTAATTCATGTGATAACGAGTCAGTGCAACTTGACAAACATCAGTTTACTTCTCCACTTGCCCTAACTGTGGGGAACAAGACGGGACATCTCTACATTTTGTTGGGATTTGTCAGTTTTATCAGTCTCAAAGACTTAGTGTCTTTTAATCATACCAGGCACCTTTGTTTGAAATAATAACAAAGAATGAGCGAAATAAAAATTTACTGCATTCATTAAACACATTGCTAGATTAGAGATTTTTTTCCAGGAAAGTATTAGCTACGTATTGTTGGGAATCTCCTAGATAAAACGCAGCTGTTAGGGTAATGGATCTGATTTTATAATAAGAAGAAGTCCTCCTCCTAATGATTTGCACGCAGGCAGAATGAGTTCACAAATGAATAATCGATTGACTCATTGCAAATACTACATCTCCAAATAACATTTCTAAAATTGTAAGTTTTTTTTATATGAAAACAGTCCTTTTGAACAGTCTCAAAAAGAATTATAGCTTGGCATTGATTTACAAAATAATAAATGTTGCGCAAACAATTTTCAAAGTTTGTTGAGGATACTATAACAATTATTAAACTTTAAGTACGTAAGACGCATAACCCAAACTCCGTGTCGTAAATGTTTTAATATTTAACTATTTACAATCCTTAAATTTATGCAGACATAAAATTTTATGCTGTTTTACAATAATTTTAAACAATAGGTAGTAAATTGTTAATTAAAAAGTAATTAGAATTCCAGTTAGCTATAAAGGAAAATTGTACGTTAAACTAGAACCAGCACAAATTTCATACCATACTACTACTACTACTACTACAAATAATAATAATAATAATAATAATAATGCACAGTACTTTTAAGTATACCACTGCTCAAATATTTTTCATGATTTTACCCGCATGATGGTAAACTGCAATTTTTTTCATCAGTGATTGCTAATTGAAATGTCAACACATTTTGGTGTAATTTTTTTTTCGAAAATTTGTAGGTATTTTCTAGCTATTTCAGTGCATCATTGAACGATGCAATTTGGGTATTATCTTGTGAAGAACGATATGTACAATGTGTAATAATGTAATTTTAATTATTTCTATCTCATACAATATAATTTAAAATTATCCACTATCTCGAATATAAAGTAAAAGGAAGATATATTGTTTTTCTTTTAAACTCGAGAATAATTTTTTTTTCAATGAGGAAGGAAAGACGATGAGACAAAACATCAGTTTCTTCACCTGCATAATATGATGACACACGCAGGTTGCAGCAACTATAAAGGGTGACCACGAAGTTTTGGATGATTTTTGAAAGTTCATAACTTTTAAACGATTGCTTCAAATAAGTTAGACTACCACCACAAGAAGTTCAATTGATACCCATATTATGACGCATTAAGGGTAAAAAGAGAGGGAATACCATTACGGAGGAAAAGGAGAATTTCTGAACTGCATTCATATTGGGGACCCGCAGAATCGATCGAAGTTCAAACACTTTGGTCCAAACCCATTCGGGAGTGTTTTTTTTTTTTATTTTAGATATAGTAATAGTATGAGGAGCGGACCTAAGGTCTTCCTTGAGAGATCATAAATGTTCTGGACTGGCCTCATTTTTGTAATAAACGGTTCTGGTCCAACGAGAATTTTTTCGGATATTCACAACAATCCACGAGTGTTTTTTTTTATCATAAGTTACTTTACTTTTTATTCATAAGTTACTTTTATTCATAAGTTACTTTTATTCATAAGTAACTTTATTCATAAGTTATACTATGGCAATGATTCCCAACCTTTATGAAGCCACCGTCCCCTTTCACCAAATTGCATATTTATACGTACATGGCTATAAAACTTAGCAAACAATATGACGATTAATGAATGTAAATGTATTTGAAAAATAATCACACTACAGGGTGTTCTAAAATTACCTAGTAAACTTTTATATGAACACAATATTTTAACAAAAATTATGCGATGTTTAACAATTTTATTTCAAATACAGCAACAATTATTGTTTATTTTAGATGTTCAAAGTATCTTCCTTCAACTTGAACACTGTTCATAACGTTCGACTACTAATCCACAGATATATAAAAGTTTACTAGGTAATTTTAGAACACCCTGTACAATGAAGACATTAATATTTATTTCTCTAATAATCACAGGCCTGCGATTGAGAACTTTGTAAGAGTTGTTTTCTTACTAATAACTGATTTTATATAAGTCAACTACGCTCATTTCCAATAAAGTGTCCATTTTTTCTATCACGTAAGGATTTTCTGCAAACTGGAAGGGGAAAACAACAACATAAATAAATATTATTTATTTCAATTTACATTAGGTACCTATTTCGCTTTGTTATACTAATTACAAATGCAAACAACTTTAAAAAGAAAGAAGACTATTAACGTCAATTACATATTCATCTTTATTTGTCCCGAGTTTTCTCGTGAGATCTATCTATGCCTTTTAATCTCGAATGTACGCGCTGTTCCTTTTCTTTTATGTAATAATTCTGGAGTATCCCGTTTCAACATCCAGCAGTAATCAGCCATCATGTTGATGTCCCACCTTCCCTGATATCTCTTCTCAATTTCTTTGATGTCTTGGTGAAACCGTTCTCCTTGTTCTTCGCTGAGTGCTCTGAGATTCTCTGGGAAGTAATCCAAATGTGAATGTAAGAAATGTAATTTTAAACTCATATTACAATCCAACTCTTTGAACTTATTTAGTATGTTCACAATGTTTTGGTAATTTGGGTCCTTGTTGTTCCCCAAAAATTTGCTGATAACATCCTTGAAAACAATTCACGCTTCGTTTCAAGCTTGTTCATTGTTCTTTCAAAGTGTTCATCCAAAGTCAGTTTTCTAATCTGGGGACAAACGAAAATTCCTTCTTTCAATTTTGATTCCGAAAGAGTTGGGAATTTACCACACAGATACTTAAAACAATCTCCATCTTCGTCGAAGGCCTTAACAAATTGCTTCTTCAAGCCCAATTTTATGTGAAGCGGAGGTAAAAGGACCTTCTTCGTGTCAACTAAACTTTCACGTTGAATGGTTTTAGAACCAGGTGTCAGGTTGACTCTGCGTGGCCATTCCTTTTTTATCCAGTGCTGAGTTCCTGCTCGACTTTTAAGTCTCCACAAGTAGCCAACCGTGTTCTTTGCATTTAACCTTAGCTAGAAGAAGCTCAAGATTTTCGTACGTTTCCTTCAAGTGAACCGAATGAGTCACACAAACGAATGCATACAAGTTACCGATGTGAAGGAGGACGTCTTTTAGACTTCTTTTGGAGGAATCACTGAAAAGTCTCCACTCATTTGGGTCATAGACTGCAGCACCTAGTTTAAGTATTAGTTCCGAAACATTGTTGCAATATACCAGTGAATTTTCTTGAGAAAAATATTGGATGAATTCTTTTTCTCAATTTCTGTACCAGTAAAATGACGTCCCGGGAGAAAGCAAGTTCTTTGCACGAAGTCTGGATCCCAAAATCTTTGAAGAATTCTTCGGGAGACACAACTCTCTTACCAAATCATTAAGTTCACTTTGTGTAAACAATTGGGGTTCACCAGATGTTTCGGTTTGAAAGCAATCAATATCGTTTCCATCGTCATCACACACCGAATCAGATGAAGTTATATCAAGAGTATTTGGTTTAGTAGGTACAGGTATACCAGGTCCATGAGCAACAGGTCTTATAGCAGACTGAAAGTTTGGATAAGAAATTTCCTTTTTATTTTTAGTATTGTAGCCTTGCACATGAACAAAAATAACAGTCATTGCTGTGATTTCTAGGCTCACGCCAGACCATTGGAATCCTAAAAAGTAAAGAATCCTTTTTACCTTTACTCCACAGTCTAAGTTGTTCAACACCAACACAAACACTACAAATTTTGTGTGGAGCCCATGATTTCTCTTGATCCCCAAATTTCATTCCGAAATAAGCATAGTATGTTTTCTTGACGAAGTCTCTAATATCTCGCCTTTGTTTTTTTACAGTAAATTTTCCACAAATATAACAGAAAATGTTTGGGCTATTTACACGCCCTTTGGTTGCCATAGCGACAAATAAACAAATTTCAAAAGAGAAATATAGTCACCGCACACCTTTGAATAATAAAGAATATAACCTCGCACGCGCTAGACAAACTGACTCATCTCGTGGTTTGTCAATCACTTATATACTAGCGGTGCGTTTCTCGAATGTTCTAGAAGACGCTATGACGTCACTTCTGATCTGGAAGCATTTATAGGCAGTAGTTTTTAATAAAAATTTAATTGAGTCAATTTTAATGAAAATTACTTACATAGGTAATATGAAATATGACATTTTGTGAAAAATTTGTACGTGATGGCGAAAAATGAATATTATTTTCGGAATCAGCGGGCAAAAATTACTATATAAGTGATAAAATATTTCGGACAACAAAACCATCGCAGGCCTGTGATAATCGGTAAATTCCTAGTTTAACGGAGTCAATTTACTGGGCAACATTTTCCAACTGGTGCTACTTTTTGAAGTAATCATGCTACTTTTCAACATACATATCTGACAATCTGACTGTGTCACAGATGGTACGTTGTACTAGTAACCAAAAGGTGATGGTGAAGGTCAGGTTTATTAAGTTGTAAAAATATAGTGACCTTGCATTTGTCATGTCAGTAGTGATAATTTAAGATTAATACGTGCTTTAACTATTAATAAATAATACTTATTTACTTATTTATTTATTTATTATTAATTAATAACAACTAGCTGTTTATTTTTAATAAGAGCCCAGTAAAGCCTAAAGCTTAAAGACCAAATTAAATTAAATAAATAGTCGAGCTTCGCAATTATTCGTGTCATCGTAAATTGTAAAACGAATGTATTTATTTTATTATTAATAAAGGTTATTCAATTCAATTCAAATTTAATTCAACATATCGGGAAATTGTACTTATTTTTTTTTAATTATGAATCCCTAACCAACTAAACCTAACCTAATTTAACCTACACCATCACCTTTTGGTTACTGCCACAGCCAGAGATGGGCACGATCTTGATCTTCAAGATCAGATCGTGATCTTGAAGATCAAGATCGTGATCTGATCCTAAATTCCACAGCAACTACACCTTCCATGAGCCCACGCATGACGCAAGTCACCCAACTAACAGAAAACATAAACAGTCGGTGTTGAACAAAGTTGCCACCGATGTCGCTTGGACAAAAAACAAATGACATTCGCATAGAATGTCATTTGTTTTTTGTCCAAGCGACATCTGGTGGCAACTTTGTTCAACACCGACTGTTTATGTTTTCTGTTAGTTGGGTGACTTGCGTCATGCGTGGGCTCATGGAAGGTGTAGTTGCTGTGGAATTTAGGCTCGTAAAAAGTGTAATTTACTGTGCAATTATGTTAAAAGTGTTCTATTAATATATTATTATATATAGGCATAAAATATAGCCTATAGGTCCGTATTCATAATAAATTAATTCTAAACATATTTTATTTACAGATTGAATTTTTTAATAATGAGTGCAATTTTACAACTTCAACAGGCTCCCAAGGGAACCAAATATTCTAGGTTGTCACCAGAACAGTATTCAATATATTTAGATAACAATGTTGGTAATAAGGATCAATCTGTGCTATTGAACGGAAAATATTTTCAAATTGTCGAAAAAACTGGAAACAGTATCAAAGTTATTTGTAGGCAGTGTACAAAGAAAACTACAATTCTGTCTGCTGGCCTCGACTCAACAAGCAATCTTCTGAGGCACCTCAGGGTTAGTACTACTTAGTAACTAAGTAGTAAGTAGCAACATTAACATAATGGTTCAAGTCATATTTTAAGTGACTGGTGCCATACAAGACTAATGCTACATTTACATAGACGTCCATTTGAATATATTATGCACTTCAGATATTAATAGATTATGGACTAGTAACTACATTAAAAACTGCCGATATCCAACTATAATAAAACGCCAGGTGTATCTGTCTTTCTCTCTGTCTGATCCATGTCTGTAATTTCTCCTATTTAGTTACTGAAGGACGAAATTCGGCTTTCAATTTAACATAGGATAAAAATGCACTGATCATGGTGAAAATAATTTTAGTTAAAGATAACAAAATTTTAGAATCTTGTTAAGTATTAATTTCAACTAGAAGTTTGATACTCTGATAAATATTATACAGGGTGTTCAAGAAGTCTCTCCGCATGATAATAATTTATTTTCTTGTGCAGAAACTACATTCGGATCTTTTGGGTGAATATGAATCGGAGAAGAAATCTCGCAAGCGTCCAGCTAAAGAAGAAGATGCCAGCGGCAGCAATGCTGGCCCTGCCAAAATTGCCAAGCAGTCAACACTAAGCATGTTCCACATTTCCAAGCAAAAACCAGGACCACCAATATGCAAGGATATCCTTGAAAAGAAGATTCTCTCGCTTGTGGCTAATGGGCTCCTACCATTGAGCCTAGTTGAACTACATGAATTTAAGGATCTTCTTTCATGTTAGTATAACTCAAATATTTTGCTATTTTTTCCATAGCTAATATCTGATTAAAATAATTAATCATATTATTTGTATGAACATTAGACTATCGCTAGCCTAGCTAAATATTTTGATATTTTTTCCATAGCTAATCTATTGTATTTGTTTTAATTTTTAAATATTTTTTTCAGACGTCAACCCGGCTGTTCAGGTGCCATCTAGACGCACCCTGGCTAGATCTCTTGCAACAACAACCAGTACAATGAAGGAAGACATACAAGCAAAACTGGCAGCAGTTGACCATGTGTGTGTTACATGCGACATGTGGTCAACTAATCACCGCAGTTTCATGGGAGTCACTGCGCATTGGGTATGCTATTGATTTAGTGTATTATTTTTATATAATTGATAAATTGACCATTGGTGATAGACTGATAGTCTGATAGACTTATAGTATAATCTTTTCAATTATTCGACATGTGTTCCTCATTCATTAATTTGGTGAGTCTTCATTTTGCTGTGATTCACAGTAATTTCACACTAATTCACTGATTCTGTCATCTGTCATTGTGTCTGATTCACAGCAAAATGTGGAAGAGTCCATATTCACAGGCTGTGAATATGGACTCTTCCACATTTTGCTCTTATGGGATGGGTCACTGATGTGGTGGTATGGTAGGCGACTCATCGCTGAATTGCCTCCTTTATATCACATAGTTCTTCTCTTCAATGTTTGGTGGCGCAGTTTAGCTGGTGCGTGTCTAACCAATATTATTAAATTAAGCTTAAAAAAATGTTCATACAAACATTGATTTTATATTCTTACATTACAGATCAATGATGACTTGTCGCGAGGATCAGCTGCACTGGCATGCCGAAGATTTCGTGGAACACATAGCTTTGATAAAATTGCTGGAATATTGGACAGGATCAACTCGGAGCATGGTTTATCTTATAGAAAAGTTGTATCTACAGTCACCGACAATGCATCGAACATGGTGAAATGCTTTAAAGAGTTCGGTGTTCGTGTTCAGAATCGTACTGACGACATTGATGAAGATGATGCAGATGAAGATGATGATGAAAAAGATTCAGATGAAGAGGTTATCATCAGCAACTTTCCTGAACATTCAGGAGAGCATGGAGAGGAGTCAGTGAAACTATCATCCCATATTCGATGTGCCTCCCACACATTGAACTTGGTAGCAACAACTGATGCAGATAAAGGACTGAATTCACCTGGACTAAAGAAGATAAAGCATTCTGCAATGGGAAAATGTTCGGCGCTGTGGAATGCTGCTGGTAAACCCAAGTCAGCAGAAAAATACAGGAAATAACTGGCGTCCAATTTAGGTACCCATGCGTCACCCGATGGAACTCAATGTACGACTCATTAAGCCAAATATATAAACATAAGAACGACGTGAATGTAGCTCTTGAAGAACTGAATCTACCCATCCTCAAAGACAATGAATTGGAATTTATTTCAGAATATTTTCTGTTCTAAAACCAATTGCAGCAGCCCTCAACAAATTACAGGCAGAGAAAGAATGCTACTACGGTTGTCTTCTTCCAACAGTCCTAGTGACTCAAGATGCCCTCGCAAGATTGGAGCCTATCCAACCAAACGACCTGCGCTTGAGACACTGCATGCCATTACTGGCAGCAGTCGTCTCTGGCTTCAATGCCAGATTTGGTCATTTTTTGTCGTTGAGCCCCGAGGTAACTGATGCCGTTTTGGCCTCAGTATCTCATCCGTATTTCAAACTTAGATGGATATCATTGTTGCAAGGGCCTAATTTCGGCGATCATGAAGCAATCAAGTCTCAAGTAAAAGACAAGCTGCAAATGGCTGTAAGAAATTGTAATTCTGACAGCAGTGGTAATAGTTCGGTGAACTCAGACTCATCATCTGAAGACGATTTCTTCAGAACTATGGACGGCTCATTCTCTGCTCCTAACAACAAGGAAGACTTGGAAGTCCTCAATTATTTGCAGGACACCAGTAAGGCACTCGACTCTTTAGATAGGTATCCTGCTATAAAGAAGATCTTCAAGAGGTATAACACCACGCTACCTTCCTCTGCACCAGTGGAACGGTTGTTTTCGTTTGCTGGCATGGTTCATAGCCCCAAACGAAGTCGTCTCTCGGATGGTAACTTTGAACAATTGGTTTTGCTGAAAGCAAATGTTTTACAGCGGTTGAACATTAAATTAACACTCTTAACTTGCGGTTTTTACCCTTATATTGTCAGTAATTGCGTACTGCAGTAAAACTGTAAAATTAAATTCTATGTAAAAAATGTTTACTTATATATGCTGACCATTCATTGATATGGGTTATGGACCTGGTGAAATGAGAATTGAAAAAAATAGAACTAAAACTATATGTAGGTCATTTAATAGTTTTTTCTTTGCTGATAAGTTATGATAATACTAAGTTTTAAGTTTACCACCTGAAAAACTGAAAGGGGAATCGTCAATCCCCGTGGTTTAGATCAGGTGACATGGGTAGGATGCGATGCTTGTATTGCCTCAGCCCTCAGGGGAGTATTAGGAGTGATACTTTTCAGGAGTGATTAACAAAATAATTTGTTTTTGTTTACTCTACAAGAGTACAACTTTTTTCAATTCATATAAAAGTGATCTTAAAAAGTGATCTTGAAAAGTGATCTTGAAAAGTGATCTTCAAGATCACGATCTTGATCTGGATCTTCAAGATCACATTTTTCTGGTGATCTGATCTTGATCTTCAAGATCACATTTTTCTGGTGATCTGATCTTGATCTTCAAGATCACCAAAGTTGGTGATCTTGCCCATCTCTGGCCACAGCCAGGGTTGCCAGATATTTATGATGAAAAGTAGCATGATTACTTGCAAAAAGTAGCGCCAGTCGGAAAAAGGTAGCCCAATAAATTGACTTCGCTAAACTAGGAATTTAACTAATAATCTAATTTTACATTACATTACAATTGCTACAATGGAGTTAATACTTAAATTTGCATGTTATTCAGTCCTTTCTCCTGCGCCCTCTTACTCTCAACGACCTCCTAAATTTTACAAACGCCCACTGGGGGGTAGTACCGCTCCTGTTGGGAATCATTGCACTATAGTGCGTCTTTTCCAAGTGTGACGCGAAAAATTAGGAGCAAGGTCCACTTTTAACTGACATAAAATTATATATATATATATATATATATATATATATAGTATACACCAACCCCTTTTATTTATACACCAGCTCTATCCTCATGTTCTTCTTTGCAAATGCGTCGATTACTTTATCGTGAAAATCTGTTTTCTCCTTTAATTGAGTTAGCAGTTTCTTTTCAATAGAAAGGAGTGATAAAGAGGAAAGGCAGTCTTGCCCCTATGAATTTCTAAGGGGGCGGGGGAGGGGGAGGAAGGGGATGGGCAGTTGACGAATGACATTAATTAACCTTACTATAACAACTTCACTTTGATTTACTCATAATTAAGCAAACTCTAATTACAATTAGCTTGTATTTCTTCTTCTAAAAATATATTTGGTAATAATTGCTAGTTATTTAGTCATTTAGCGCTTTAAAAGGATTCCATTAGTATAATAGCAAGAATAAGCAACTCTCTAAGTTGCTTCCACGATCCACGTTTTGTCTAAAGAAATGAATGCGTTATGGGTCTGTTTCCATCGGTGAATATTTTTTATTCTTTTAAGACATAATATTAATTCATCCCCAAGTATAACGATCAATAATTTTATTGTATATCATTTATTACATTTATAGTGTAGTAAGTCAAACAAAAGAAGCAATTCTCAAGGTTGCTTTCACTGACGCCCATCTCGACGCAACAAAATTATTGCTCTCCCTCTCCTTTTTCAATGCACTGATTTGGATTTCGAGTTTTTTGCATTAAAAAAATATTTGAAAGGAGTATAGCCTAGTGATAATTTAACATAATTTTATCGTCATTAATAGTGTTTAACAGCGCTTCTAATCATTTAAGCGGGGAAGCAATGCTTCCACTGCTTCCATAGACCGAATGCCACTGATATATATATATATATATATATATATATGTATATATATATATATGTTTTCTTGCCCAGTGTGACGGTTACACGTGTTTCGTTGGAAAGTCCGAATAAAAGTGATATTACAATAAAAATCCAGCAGTTAATCCTTTTTAAGTAGTGCCAAATTTTGAGTGAATATTCAGTGAACACAGTTGTATGCCTATTTAACTGGTAAAATAGCGGCATTTGTTGAAATAAAGCAAATAATATTAAAGCAACTTAATCTATACAATCTATTCCGAGTGTTTTCTCTCGAAGGAAATCTAACTGCCCATCGAAAGGCAATATCCCTCAGGTATCCCCCCCGCAGTACACTCCAGGGCACCAATCAGTGAAAACTACAGCGTGCCACATCCCCCATCCCCCACCCCACGAAATAACGGAAAAACTTTCCCTCCCTCATTTCTAAAGTCGAGTCAAATACCTCACTTAATAAATTACAATTTTGATTTAATATTTCGAGCACAATCATTTAAATACTATTAGAAACATGGCAATGGCAAATCAATTCATACAACCCCGTGGATACTGTAAAAAAGAAACAGATGAATCAAAAACAATTCACTGTGATCTTTGCCAGAACTTATTCGAATTTCAATGCCTGAATTGGAGCGACGAAGAAATCTGTCTTATAACAGGCGCTAAACAACTGAACGGAATAAAGTTCTTCTGCAAAAGCTGCATAATCGAAATAAACTCGTTTACGGTTTTCCAAGCAGAACGAGACTATGAGAAAAAGGCAAAAGAGGAGCTTATAAATAGTGAACAAAGAAAAGAAATAGAAGGAACGAAGATAGTACAAGAGGAAACTGCGAAAAACGAACAGGAAAAGAAAACAGCAAAAGCAGAAATAATAAAAATAAAAGAAGCACCAACAGAGAAAACAGAGGCACAAAACCAAATCCAAAGTTTTCAAACAAAGGGCATTAGCAGCAATAGGAAAAAACAAGTACACAATAAAGAAATCATACTGAAACCACCAAAAACAAAGGCCCCAAGTAAAATTGGGGAAGAAAATATATGTAAATACTATGTGAAAAGAATATGCAGATATAAGGGAGGAGAATGTATTTACGAACACCCTCCTGTGTGCAACTACTTCTACAATAATGGTCACTGCAAATTTGGTGGAAAATACAAATTCTACCATCCGGACATTTGCAAGACCTACGCGACATATGGAACCTGCCAGTACGGGAGAAAATGCTACTACCATCATCTCCTGACAAGTTCAAAGAACAAAGGACAAGTCTCAAATGACAACAGAAGGAATGTGAGAAAAAAGAATATGTACCCAAATAGCAAACAAAACACACACAGCACACAAAATTTTTTCAACATCTCGGACACAATACGGCTGCTAAGTTTTATACAGCACATGCAGCTGACACAGCTGGGAACCCTCGAGCCGGACCGCTACATGGCAAGAAGCTACCAGAACAGGTAGGCCGGAACGGATCCATCTCGGAGGACCACAAGGCCACAAAACACGCGATATCAAAGAACAACGAACTTAAAATGCACAAGGGGCAATGCAAAACAAAGAACATAAACATTGTCCTGGCAAATATTCAAGGAATAAAACCGAACAATTCACTAAACAAAGTTTCGTACCTGAAAAGTGTTATGGAAGAAACAAGGGCGGACATCGCATGCCTCACAGAAACACATCTTAAAGACTGCCAAGGAAACTGCGATAACTGCGAACAATGTATCGATAAGAAAGAATTGCATATCGATGGTTTCAACGTACTAAGAGCGGATAGAACAGCGAGACGTAAAGGTGGTTGTGCTATTTATATACATGAAAGGCATATGACAGAGACGGTAATAAGTAAATCCAAGTTTCGTGGAAATCCTTGCAGTGAAAATAGAGAAACTAAACGTGGTACTGATAGTTATCTATAGACCTCCAAACTCTCCAAATGAAAAATTTTCGGATGCCACTGAGGATATCAGATCCCTAATAAAGTCTGTAAAATCTCCATCCCCTAATATAATACTCTGTGGCTATTTTAATTTCCCATTTATAAAATACAAAAAGGTGGGTAGAAATATATTTAGAGAGCAAGATAAGGGGGACACAAGAGAGGACCAGGAGCAAGCAAGAATGCGGATGGCTCTCACAAACGAGTTTATGCTGACACAGGAGATAACAGAAAATACCAGGAAAAATAACTGCCTAGATCTGGTATTCACAAATAACACGAACTTGATTGCGGATATAAAAATAACTCCAACTATTATCTCAGACCACAATATAATCGAGTTATCAACAAATATGGCGATAACTTTAAAAGACAATACACATACGGAAGTAAGAAGCAAATTTGGGGCTTTTAACTTAAACTCCAAGACCATAAATTGGGAAGAAATCAGATCACACATGGCCCAAATAGAGTGGAGAACAGTTTTCGAGAATAAAACAACTGAGGAAATGCTAACAACCTTGGAAGAAAAGACGCTGAGAATTTTGGAAAAATATGCTCCGAAAGCACAGCCAAAAGGAAAGAGGAACTGGCTAGAGAGGCAAAAGAGAAGAATATTCCGCAAAAGAAAGAGAGTAGCGACGAAGTTAGCTAATTGCGGAGACAACAATGCCAGGAAAGAAATACAGGAAAAACTGGAGAGAATTGATTGAGAAATACAAACTCTGATAAAGGGCCATACAGAGCGGGAAGAGGAAAAGGCGGTAGAAGCAATAAAGGAAAATCCAAAATACTTCTACAGCTATGCGAAAAGGAAAACAAAAACGCGCGCTACTATCGTGCCCCTGAAGGAAAGGAAATAATGAACTAACAAACGATCTAAAAGAAATATCTGAAACATTGATAGCCCAGTTGAATCGGTATTCAGTACCCCAAAAAGTGACAAAGCGATACCTGACATAGATGCATTCTTCAAAGAGAAATTGCAAGGAGAATGTATAACAGACTTTGATTTTACCCCAGAAGATGTAGCGAGAGCTACAGGACAAATGAAGTCACACTCAGCTGCAGGTCCAGACAAATGGAACGCACTATTAATTAAAAACTGTAAAAATGAAATAGCTGCACCCTTATACTGGATATGGAGAAGATCCCTAGACACGGGGGAAATACCAAACATCTTGAAAAGAGCAAACATCGTCCCTATATATAAAGGAGGAGATAGATCTCAAGCAAAGAATTATAAACTAGTGTCCTTGACGTCCCACCTCACCAAAATTTTTGAAAGAATAGTCAGAGAGAAAATCTACGACTTCTTGGAGTCATTGGAAAGATTCAACGAAAATCAACACTGGACTCATAGAGCATTATAACAATATCCTAGATGCACTTGAAGGCAATGAAAACTATGATGTCATATACACGGATTTTGCTAAAGCTTTCGACAAATGTGATCATGGTATAATAGCACATAAAATGAAACATATGCGGATAACTGGCAAAGTGGGAAAATGGATCTACAACTTCCTCAGAAATCGACTACAGGTGGTCAAAAATCAAGATGTATCATCATCAGAATCAGAGGTACGCAGCTCAGTACCACAAGGTACAGTGCTGGCCCCACTCCTGTTCATTATCATGCTAACAGACATAGACAGTGGAGTAAACAACAACAGTATAGTAAAATCATTTGCGGACGATACAAAGATCAGCAGAAAAATCAGCGATGCAAACGAAGTAGAGGCCTTGCAGAGAGACACAAACAAAATATACAAATGGTCAAAAGACAACAATATGACATTTAACACCAAGAAATTTCAGCTCTTGAGATATGGTAGAAATGAGGAACTTAAAAAGACTGCATATTATGCTCCAGATAGACAAGAAATTCGGAGAAGCACGAAAGCGGTCGACTTAGGGCTAATAATGACTGAAGATGCCAAATTCGAGACACAAAATCAGATAACAATAAACAAAGCAAAAAGAGTCGCGGGACAAGTACTAAGAACGTTCAAAAGGAGGGACAAAACAGTAATGATTCCCCTGCTGAGAACAGTGATCATACCAAAACTTGAATACTGCTCAGTTTTGACGTCTCCATATAAAAAGGAAGAAATTAATAAAGTAGAAGAAACGCAGAGACATTTCACAGCCAAGATTGATGGCTGCAAAGAACTCAACTACTGGGAAGGACTACGCAAACTAAATCTGTATTACCTGGAAAGAAGAAGAGAGAGGTATACCATAATCTACATATGGAAAATTATCGAAAAACTGGTACCAAACTTCAAACAAAACTCAATTACCACCCAGACAACGCTGGAAAATAGGAAAGGCAGAATGTGTAGTGTTCCCAAATTAAAGGCCTGACAAGGGACCTCCTCAACTCTGAAAGAAAAATAGCTTGGTTGTCAGGGGGGCCAAGAATTTTCAACCAGCTTCCAAAGGACCTCAGAAACATTACAGGGGTCAAAGTTGAAGTCTTCAAGAGAAGACTAGATGCCTGGCTCATGACGGTACAAGATGAGCCGGGTGTACCTGGCTATGTACGATGGAGAGCGCAAGAGAGCAACTCGCTCCTCCACCAAGCCAGGACTAGAGGCGGGGCCACCAGCTTGACCTTCGTGTGAAGAAAGACCGACGCACGGAACCCAAACAAGGTTAACAAGGTATATATATATATATATATATATATATATATATATATATATATATATTCAATTTAGAAAAATCTGTGCCACTAATTTTAGATTTCCGTGAAAGTGTGCCGCGAGACAAAGAAGTTTGGGAAACACTGAATTAAATATATCTATAATGAGTTAAATGATTGGAAAATCAAATTAGGAAATATCTGAAATCTACCACGCTTACGAAATATAAAAAATGCTATTGTTGTTAAAAAGTAGGTTATTTATTAAGGCTATTTATAGTCTGAAAAATTTAAAAGTTATACTGTATATATACACTGGCGGTCAAAATTTTGGAAAAAAAATTGAAATGTTGATTAAGTAATAATAACAGAGTTCTTTTCATTCTTTTTAGACTTTACAGGAAATATAATGATATATATATACTGTATATCTGTCTAATTAAGGTAGGAACTTTCTGCTGTGGTGTTTTATTTAATGAAGACTTACAAATAATTATATAATTAATCAATATTGAAAGAAATTGTATGTAATGGTGACATCAATTTTTTATTAAAATAATTGTCTATATATATACAGAAATATTGATATTATTGGTTAGAATGTTTTGCTCTTATTTGTATTCATACATTTCATTCCATTTTCCTTCAAAAAATCCATCTCTGGTTTATGAAACTCGCATCTGAACATTGTTTAGTAATATTGTGCCGTTCTCTTACGAGTATTTCTCTATAATGGCTCCCACAAAGGAAATATTATACGGAAATAGACTCGAGAGTGTAGTTCTTCATCAATGAAGGTATTAATAGGAGACAAATAGCCAATAAAGTGGGAGTTTCATTATCCGTGGTGAGGGGGAAAAAATCATTCTCAAAGTGGAAATGGAGTGTAATGAACATAGTAGGCCGACGGCGACAAAGAAAGACGTTGGAAAAAGAAGAGAAATACATAATTTTATTGAGCAAATGCAACCAAAAGACCAGCGTTCAAACAGCTACTGAAGTGAATGCGTTACGCAACAACAGCATTTCTACTTCAACAGTGAAGAGACGTTTGAGGGAGCTTAGTTTAAAGGGTCGGGTTGCTTCCAGGAAGCCTCTTTTACGACGAGGAAATTGAGCCAAACGTTTGAAATGGGTACAAAATCATAGAGAATGGTCACTCCAAGACTGGGAAAAGAGGCTTGGTAGCAACCCGACCTTTTAAACCAACCTCCCTCAAACGTCTCTTCACCGTTAAAGTAGAAATGCTGTTGTTTGAACGATGGTTTTCTTTTTGTTGCATTTACCCAATAAAGTTATGTATTTGTCTTTTTTTGCTAACGTCTTTCTTTGTCGCCGTCGGCTTACTTTGTTCATTACACTCCACTCCCACTTTGAAAATTCTCTCTCTCTCTCTCTCTCTCTCTCTCTCTCTCTCTCTCTCTCTCTCTCTCTCTCTCTCTCTCTCTACATTATATATATATATATATATATATTTATTCATTATCTCCATAACAATGACACTTGAATATTTTTTTACTTTAATTATCATTAATTTATTTACAAAAGCTTATCTCATCGCAATAATTCTTTATCTCCAACAATGGATCTCGCCTGGGAAAAATGTGTTGTTGGGAAGGCATAGTGACGTCATCGTGAATTGGTTTGATAAGGTTTGTTTAATCATTTAAATTAGTGGTGTAAGCGAATTAACAGTTTATTTCCTTAAAATGAATGTGATTCATAGTCTTCGTATAAAATACAGATTAAAATAGTTTGGTCCTCGAAAGAAAGAAACTGCTGAACGCTGAAACCGGGAGGCAATTTTGGAAAACAAGACATTCCGAAACTGCTTAAAGTGTTAACCAAAAAAAAAAAACGCAGAAGGACGAAAAGTCAAATCAAGCGAAGCAAAATATTTTTTCTTACATGTAGTAAGATTAACATTTAATTATATTACGCTAAGAATTATTTACGTTAATAATGAAACTTTTGAAAACATTTCAGAGGAAATAAATTTTATTTCATAACTCGGTATCAATTTTAGGTCCTCTTTAACTATTTTGTTTTTTCGTTATTCAAACCCAAAAAAAGTTTTGAGGTAGTATTTTTTTGGGTGGGTTAATATTCCGCTGAATTCGAACCAACACCTTAACATGACACCATAATATTCTGAACCGTTACAAAAGATAACGTAGAAAACTGTTTTATATATATATATATTGCCTAAGCGTGGTTAGGTTAGGTCTGGTTAAGTTAAGTTAGGGTAGGTTAGAGCGTTAGGGTCAGGGTAGGTTAGGGTTAGACCGTTAGAGAGTTAGGTTACGGATGGTTAGGTTGTTGTACCCTCACCAGTAAATATTTTTTTGGTTAATTTCGATGTATTTTAAAGGAATTTGACCTCCGTTTCATTTCTAAATTTGCGATTCTTCAAATACGAAAACTGAAAATATCTCGAAAAATGCTCATTTGCGCAAGAAACGAATGCCAGATTCTTTCAAAGCACATCAAAATTGACCAGAAAAATATCTTCTGGTCATTAATTGCCGGTTTGAGTTCAATGGAATATTTACCTTCCCCCCCCCCCCCTTATTACACTCGTACTACCCTTCTTTAATACTTTCAGTTTGTTATTTGCCTCTAAACAGGGCCAGTTTTAGGCGGGTGCCAGAGGCGCACTGCACCCGGCCCTGCCCTTGGGCAACACTGAGAGATCACATGATATAGACAGCATTGTGGCCTTGTGGAAACTAAAACCCACTTTCCGTTATATATAATTTAATTATACAATAATCCTTATTATAATTTTCGTATGTTAATCATTATAAATTGAACGGTGATTTAAATGGGTTTTATCACCAGTTAAAAAAAGCCCATTCCAAATGATGACCACCGATCACGCAGTTATTTTGCACCCGGCCCGGCAAAACCAGCAAAGCCTACCGCGACTCTGCTCCGGACCGTGTCATCACTCAACATCTGTGTATCAAAAAAGTGGGTGAACGAAGTAGCAAATTTTGTATAATTTTGAAGCTCGATTTTTAGTTTTGTAATTAACTAGTAACTTTAGTTTTCAAATATGGGATCAAGTAAAGATAACCCCTCCCAGGTCACACTAGTAAAGCAAATCCCTCCCAAAAATGACCAAGTAAAGATAAGCACCCCCAACCTTTTTTAGTTAGCTTTATAAGGCTAACTAACGAAAATATCACGACCTAACCTAACCAATCGTCAAGGGCGTACAGTTGCCCTAACGATTGGTTAGGTTAAGTCGTGATATTTTCGTTAGTTAGCCTTATAAAGCTAATTAAAAAAGGTTGGGGTGCTTATCTTTACTTGATCCAATTCATTTATTACAATTTATTGGATAAAAATTAAGAGGGGTGGAAAAAGACTTTAATTAAAGCGGTATTGGCTGGCAAGTGTGTCGCAAAAATCATTGAAAACATTGTATTTGTGTCGTTCATGCCACAAAAATTCTGGTAGGTACGAGTTCAGGAACTCTCGCCTACATCCAATCATCCGTTTAATTCTTAGTCTGTGCTTATTCCAGTAGCTTTCGACCGCCTGCGTATGCACACCAGTAACTCTATCTACAAAGTTTAAAGAATGATTGACGGTATAATGGGTATAGCCAAAGTCACTTTCGATGTTTCGATATGCTTTCCATTCGTCACTGTGTATGATTGTTCCAGGGCGGACTACTTTCTCGATTATTGGCAATAGTGTCGCTGCACTGCGTGCGTCAACAATTTCCATATACCCCAACGATGGAGACTAAACCAACCAACCAAACTTTACCAACTTTACCAAGTAAAGATGATCCCTCCCAAAAAATGATCAAGTAAAGATAGTCCCTCCCTTTTCTGTTGGGAGGGATTATCTTTACTTGATCCCAAATATGTTACTGAAAAGTCTTATCTTACCTACGTGAATAAAAACAAGCAATTTTTAAAACGCCAAAACCACCCTACAGTTCAGATCTCGTTGGTACACTTAACCCTTTCCAGCTCAACGGGTTCGTATGGACCCGTAATAGGCTTTTGTGCTTAAATGTATAAGTTTTCCCATTGACTCAATGTGGACTCACACGTCACTTCTGAAAATTAAGTACTGGGCTCGCAGTCTCGCAGTCCTGGAAAGCGCTGTGTGGCTTATCTTTTCTCCCTACAACTTTTTTTTTGTGAACAAGGCAGCGTTGGTCTGACAACAACAACCTGAGCACTACACAAAATATTACAAAATATTACACAAAATTACACAATTACACAAAATTCTTCAAGTATACACAATTTTATGGTTACAAAAATAAACGGACCTTTTCCAGTTTGTGTACCGTTTTTTCATATAATTTATTTTTGAGAATATTTTTGTTAAAACTAACGAAAATATCACGACTTAACCTAACCGATTATCAAGAGCGTACAATTGATCTATTAGTAAATAGTAAATACTATTCCAGAAACAAACAATGTTATAATTAATAATAGATCAACTGTACGCCCTTGATAATTGGTTAGGTTAAGTCGTGATATTTTCGTTAGTTTTAACAAAAATATTCTCAAAAGTAAATTATATGAAAAACGGTACACAAACTGGAAAAGGTCCAAATAAACGTTGTAAGAAGGATGTGTAGTCCATTTAGAGTCATTAATAGTCATTTAGAAATGTCACTAAAGTTGTTGTTGTTGTTGTTTAGCCGATCAGCCCACCCTGATCGAGCAAGCCGGCGGCACGCAGGTAACCGATCGCCCTCTCCGGAGTGGACCAGAGGTTCAGCGCACTCGTGATGTTGTGTTGTGTTCGTTGTTGTGCTAGAGTGGTACAGTCCGTCATAATGTGTTCAATTGTTTGTGGTGTGTCTTGGCACAGGTGGCAGGTGTCGTCTATGGAGTTGTCTAGTCTGTGTTTATATGTCCGTAAGTTGGGGTGATGTCCACATCGGAATCGTGCTAAGTTAACTCGATCCGATCTGCTCAGGCTGATCTCTGACCTGTTAATGGGCGGCGGCTTCGCACCTAGGACCGCATTCGGACCGAGTCGTCAGTGCTTTGTGGGTTAGGTGTGTGTGTATGTGTTTTCTGTACTGTGTGATGTCTGTGGGGCGTGGTATGGAATGGAGTATTTGGTTATAATGTCTCTCTGGTGTTACCTTAATGGTGCGAGGTGTTGGTGCATGATTGTACATGTAGTGGCAAGGGTGTTGTGGGTTAGTTGTCGCTGCTGCCATGAATTGTGTTCCCCTCATGTCTAAATGTTCCCTAACTTTTAGTATTTTTGTTTCTGTGTGCAGGTGTTCTATTGGTGTTGTTTGAGTGCATCCTGTAATGATACGAAGTGCGTTGTTTTGTATTGTTTGTAAGGTGTTTATGTGTGTGTTTGAGATAATGGGTGCCCAGCATGGGCTAGCATAGTCCATAACTGAGCGAATATATTGTTTGTAGATGAGTGATGTTGTTTCCTGCTGGTGTCCAAAGTTTGTGCCTGTTAGTACCCTAAGCGTGTTAAGTCTTGACGTACATTTGTTTTTAATGTCCTGAATGTGGTTTGCAAAAGATAATGATGTGTTGTATGTGACACCTAGTATTTTGGTTCTGTGAGTGTGTGGAATGTTGATGTTGTTTAGTGTAAGTTGTGGAATTACCTGGTGTTCTTTTGTGTTGCTTGTAAGCAAGGTGATGGTTGATTTTGTGGGCGCTACTTTGAGTCTATTGTGTGTGAGCCAGTCTTGTATACTGTTTATGTATGTTTGTAGGTTATTTGTAGCGGTGTCGATGTTGTTGTGGGTGGATGTTAGAGTGATATCATCTGCATATGATGATAAGGTAAGCTTGTTATCTATGGGTGTTGGAATGTCATGCATGTATAAGTTGAAGAGTGTTGGTGAGAGAACAGAGCCTTGAGGGACCCCGTTCGGAAAAAGCTTGTTTTTGGATGACTTGCCATTAAATGTGACATGTGAGTATCTTCCTGAGAGATAGTTGCTCAGCCACCTTTTGGTGTTATTGTGCATGTTTGTGTTGAGTATTTTGTTTATGAGAGGGAAGCGTGGGATAGCATCAAATGCTTTACTAATGTCTATTGTTGCTAATAGTGTACGTTGAGCTGGTCTTCTAGAGTTGATGCCATCCATGATGTGCTGCGTGAGGTTAGTGAGTAATGTCGTGGTTGAGTGGTGAGGTCTGAATCCATGTTGAGTAGGCGATAGTGGTATGTGTGGGTTGGTGATTTGTAAGATTAGTCTTTCTGTTACTTTGGAAGGTGTGCATAGTAAAGTAATGGGTCTATAGGAAGCTGGTTCTGTTGGATTTTTGTTTGGTTTGAGTAGTGTAATAATTTTACCTTGTTTCCATATGTCAGGAATAATACAGTGTTGGTATGAATATGTGCTGATATTTGTGAGAGCTAGTATTCCTTGTGGGCCCAAGTGTTTAAGGTGTATGTTAGATATGTTGTCTGGTCCAGTAGCCTTCGAATTTTTAATGTTTTTGATGATCTTGGTGGTCTGGTCTGTATTGAAGGGTGTAATGGTCGTGTCGAGTCTGTAGGTTTTCTTGTGTCTGGCTGTTTGTCTGTCTGCGTGTTTCTGGTTGTTGTCTCTGTTTAAGTGACTTATCTTTGCGTAGTGATTAACTAGAATGTTAGCTTGTTGTGTGTATGTTGGGATATTATTTTGGCTGCGACAGATAGCCGCGTGTGAGGTGTGAATGCCGCTGTTAGAGTGGGTAATGCTGTTTATAGTCTTGTATAGCCTGTATGTATCTGTGGAGTGGTTTAGTGTTGTTATGAATTCCCTGAATGTTTCTGTTTGTTTTTCTTTGAGTTTGTTGTTTATTTTGTGTTGAGCTGTTGTATCTGCTGCTTTATGGCTTCTGTGTGTGGTGTTTGTGTGTTATGTTTGAGGTTGTTACGTTGCCTTATGAGGTGGGCTATTTCTCTAGTGTAATTTGGGTTGTATTTCCTAATGTTGCCCTTGGGTATGTATTTGTTTGCATTATTGATAATCTGATTAAATGTCTTGAGTGTTGTATCGATGTTTATGATGGGTGTGCTGTTTAATGTGGTGAATTGTTCCTCAGTCTGTATTTTGAACTGTTCCCAATCAGCTTTCTTGTAATTTCTGTAAGTGTGCCTAAGGCTGTTGGGGCAGAGTGTAGAATGTGTTGTAATGATGATGGGCAGGTGGTCTGATGACAGTTGTTTTTCTGTTCTCCATTGTGTATGTGTTGCTAGTGAGGGGGAACAGAACGTTATGTCTGGGGAGGAGTTTGAGTATCCTGCTTGATGTGGTATGTGTGTATGTTCTTCTGTATTGTTAAGAATGAAGAGGCTGTTTAGTTGTGTGGCTATGTTGGCGCCTCTGGTGTTGTTTTGGTTGTGCAGGTACCAACTAGTGTCTTTGGCGTTGAAGTCTCCTCCTAAGATGACATTAGTGAGAGAGGCAAGATTGTGTAACTGTGGATTGTAATTGGCTGGCACCTGAGGTGAACTATCTGGTGGGATGTAAATGTTGATTAGTGTGGTGTTGTGTTTTGCGCGTGTTTTAATGTTAACTGCCTGTATTTCTATCGTGTTATCTGCTTGGATTGTGTTTGTAATGTTTTGGGTAGCATCAGTGTAGCTAATGCTTTTACGTATGTAAGTGATGAGTCCACCCCCGTTACCCCCAGTACGATCTTGACGGATCGCCGTGAAGTCAGGGATGGTGGGTGTTTTGTGTGTGCGTTTTAGTTTTGTTTCTTGTATAAGTGCTATGTGAATGTTTTGTTTGTGTACGAATTCCCTAAGCTGCATGATTTTGTTTGTGAGGCCATCTACGTTGTACTGTAATATGTTAATATTATACTTCTGTATGTGTCTCATGGTGCTATTGTGTCTATGTCTTTGTGTATGGTGACATGTGTAAGTTGTAGTGGGGCCTGGATTAGTCTTAATGTGCCAGAGAGTAAGAGTAGTTCGGGGAGCACGCAATTGTTCCCTGTAATTGAAAAAATAGCACGCTGAGAATAGGTCCGGCCCCGGGAGCCGATCGGCACTCTGACCGTGCCACGCAACAGGCCGTCGACTGCCAGTCTGGCCAACCGTAGACAGCCCGCTGCACGGAGATTTGAGGAAGTTTGGCCACCAGCGCGTTGATGTTTTGGTTTGACGTCACCTCTTCGCGTTGACGTGTCCTGCGCTGGAGGATGCAGCCACTGTTTAGAAGCTTCCTCGTCAGCTGCTAACACTTTTTTCACGTTGTTCTCGCTACCTGTTCAGACGTTTTTTATAAACAAATCTCAGTTTTCTGCTCAACACGGCTCTTTCTAATTTTAAAATTGATTAGTCAAGGAAGGAAGATGTTGACTTCTATTTTGCAGCAACAGTTGATGATATTTATGTTACTTTACTGATTAATGAAAATGATTAGGCTCTTCAAGTTATAAAAGAATTCTTTCGTAATAATTGATAAATACGAAACACAAAACGTATATGCAAACAGGATGATGATGCTTAGACTACTCAAGTTGATGAAGTTTTCTCTTTCTCATATATTGTATCGACGTAATACTGTAAATATATTTAAAGTTTCTGCATAAATAACTTGTGTTTCACAGTAAACAAAGATTTCCCTCAATCTTCTATCACATCCAAACAGTCTGTTTGGATGTTCTCATAAAAGAACACTTAACTATAACTTTGAAACGAGAAGTAAATTAATTCCTCGAAACTCACGCGGAATTTAAATCGTTGGGCATTTCCTAATGAATTTTAATGATGGGATTGTTTAATCTCCTTCGCAGTATCTAAGATCACGTGACGGAAGGAACCTACAGCTTTACGTGGGATCCGAACTTTGGGTTGCTACATAGCTAGGACGCGGAGGACGACCTCCCATCCAATTACTATCCGACCCAATCACTTAACTTCGCCGATTAACGGAAAGCGGTGTTACGATTTTGGCTACGACGTAGCCCCACTTCCCGATGATTTATCTATACAATATCACTAATAAGACTGTTGTTATGGAAACAAAAGGAAATTACAAAAGTTCTGAAGTGTATTAGGAGGCTAACGGAAATAGCAGAGACAAACACTTCAGGAAAGATGTCCTCGTAATGAATAAAACAAATTATGGTTTAACCCACTTTCCTCAGAATTTCAAAATTTCAGTCTGAAGACACGGCAAATTTGTAAAAATTACGTGATAAATTTTAGATATTTACGTTTAAACGACCATTTACACAAAAGCTCTATTCCCTTCTGGTTGCTGATTCTATAACTCGCATTCTAGCACATCATCAGTAATAAAATAGATATTATATACAAATTTAAAATGTTTGCACGTAAAAATGAGAACGTAAATTCAGGAAAGTTAAATACTACTAAAAGCTTAAGTTCTGTTCATATTATTAGGGAGTGGGGAAACTGCATATTATTACCCAAATGCTGCTATTACTATACTTCTATTACTCAAATGTTGCTATTATTATATTGCTATTACTCAAGTGTTGATATTACTATACTGCTATTAATCAAATGCTGATATTACTCTACTGCCATTAATAAAATGTTGCTTTTACTATACTGCTATTATTCAAATGCTGATATTACTCTAATGCTATTACTCAACTGCTAATATTACTATACTACTATTAATCAAATGCTGATATTACCCTACTCCTATTATTCAAATGCTGCTTTTACTATACTGCTATTACTAAAATGCTGATATTACTATATTGCTATTACTGAAATGCATTCAAATGCTGCTTTTACTATACTGCTATTACTAAAATGCTGATTTTACTATATTGCTATTACTGAAATGCATTCAAATGCTGTTAATTAATTGTAGCATAAATAATACAGAAATCTTACTAATGATTTAATTTTTGAAAATAAAAACTATAAAATTCGTTTTCATCAATTGTTCCTTTTTAAAAATGTGACTTGGGTTGCCGTCTTTTTGTTTTCATGCACGTAAGGGACTTCTCTAAAATCAAGCAAAATCCTTTGGCATTAGCCAGAATAAAATCGGTGAAGTGGACGGTAACCTAAATTGTTTACACTATGTATAAACATCTTTTGAACGGAGTGAATGTTATAACTTTTGTGTAACATCAAATCAAAGTTCGTAGCCTATATCCTTTGGACGTCAAATAAGCATTCTTGTTAACGAGGTACAGATGGGAGGGAAAAATTCTCAGAAGAGATAAAATCTACTGATAAGAAAAGCTGAAAATTAAAAAAAAAAAATATCGGTAACAATTCATAATTGGTTAGAAAAATAATCTGACCAACAAAAAACCGTGGGTTTGTTTTGTTTTTTTCTGTTTAAGGTGCTTTCAACCCTGCTGGATTATTGACACCATTTTTTTTTTTTTTTTTTGTAGAGAAAGGTGGTGAAAGAAGTAGTAGAAGAATATAATAAACTTGTGTGCTGTCATGCCAACTGCATGATCAGTTATTTACTTTTCTCTGCCTGGTAACATGGATGAACTTTCGTGCGTCAGTCTCTCATAGCACGAGCGTCAGACTCGTGGCTTCGCCTCTATTTAAATACAAATAGGTCACAATATAAATAGGTCACATTATTTTTCCAACCACCTATGAAGTGTTACTGAATGTTGAAACTTTCAGTAAAATGGATGCGGTCATTTCAACTGATCAATCAGTTTACTTTTTTAAGTGATCACATTTTTACAACCAATTATGAATTGATGATGAATTTTGAAATATTCATTAATTTTTCCGTGGATTTTATTCCCTCGGTGAACTTTCTTCCAAAGGTGTCAGTCGATTCCTCCATACACACAAATAATTCAGAGCTGGGCACTTGCGGTTTTTTTTGCGGTACTGCGGTACTGCGGTACTACCGTGTTGGTCGGTACCGCGGAAAGTACCGCGGGAAATTTGAATGCGGTAGCGGTACTGCTGTACTTTCAGCGATCCTTTGCGGTACTGCGTTATGCGGTACCGGTTTGGTAGTGCGGTAGTAGTACCGCAGTACCGCAAAAAAACGCAAAAAAAAACGCAAGTGCCCAGCTCTGCACACAATTTGTTAAAAATTAAGGATCACCTGAAGATCAGGGCCCTCAGCCTTCTTTAGTTAGCTTTATAAAGCTAACTAACGAAAATATCACGACCTAACCTAACCAATTGGTTAGGTTAGGTCGTGATTTAAAGAAGGCTGGGGGCCCTGATCTTTAGGCGATCCAAAATTAACGATAAAGTATTAGAGACAGCTGCTTGAGCTTTCTACTTCTCTAAAATGTTTGTGACCACATACGGTTTTAAACAAAACTATTCACCATTGATGGATCCTGCTTACTAAAAGGGGACAAATGAAAGTAAATCAGTGGTAAGTACTTGTTTTCTCACTATACTTATGGAAGTTCGTGAAAAGATGTAGGGCGATGTGGGAAGTGTGAGCAATGTGAGCTACGTGGCGGCCACGTCGCAACGCCGCTTCCCGTTAGACCAGCGAAGTTGAGCCAAGTTAAGCAAGTTCAGCAGATAGATGGGTGACCGTTCTCTGCGTATAGATGATGTAGCAACCCGTGGTTCGGATCCCACGTAAAGGTGTAGATCCCCTACGTCACGGGAGTTTTACCATTACGAAGGAAGTTACGCAACCCCAAACATAATTATTATTGAAAACCTGTACACAGTGGTGGGCACCGTTAACCAAAAAGTTAACTTCGTTAACCGCTAATCCGTTAACCAAAAAGTTAACTTCGTTAACCGTTAATCCGTTAAACATGTAACGGAAGTTACCGATAAACCGTTAACGTTAACTTTTATTATAAAAAAAATGAAAAACACAATATATATATAATTTAATTTTCCCTCTTCTTCTCGTTCTCCATTTTGTCCATGAGATGCATGTTGCCCTTCATGAAAATTAGCATATCAAAGTTTTCATCAGACAGGGATGATCTCTTGGCCCTCAGGATGTCCTTGCCCATAGAGAACAAACGCTCCACTGCAGCACTGGAGGGGATGGCTGCGTTGAACTTGATGAACAAGTCCACCAACACTTGCTCACCCAAGAAGGCAGCATCTGTCAGCAAGTCCTTGGAGTTGGTCTCCAGCCAGGTCTTGACCAAGTTCTGGGCCTTGCCCTTGAGTGACCTGTGGCTTCTGCTGCTCTCTTTTGTCTGGATGACAGCACTGAAGAATCATCCTCCTCCTCCTCCTCCTCCTCGTTGTTGCTGCCTCCACTGTTGCTGCCCACTTCGTTGGACTGCTGCTTCATGGCCTCCTCGACTGTACCCTCCATGCTTTTCCTCACCCTGGCGACCTTGGTGTTGTCATACTTGTCCAACCAGATGAGGCGAAACCTGGGATGGAAGGCAGCAGCCAGCTGGCATTCGTCATCCTCCAGGAGGGGCCCAAACCTTTTGTCGATGCCTGCCAAAAGTGCTCAGCACTGAAAATAATAGAAACTTTTAAACGTTTATTTATGAATTTTTTGGGTTAACGGACTTGAGTTAACGGAAGTTAAATGTAACGGAAGTTAATTAGTCCGATAATGATTTTCAAAGTTAACTTAAAAGTTAAATCGTTAACGAAAAAGTTAACTTCGTTAATTAACGATTAACGGATTAACGGTTTGTGCCCAGCTTTGCAGGCTGTACACATACAAGGCTGTATTTACTATCGGACTAATTGCAATGATGGGGTTGTTTAACCTCCTTCGCAACATCTAAGGTCATATGACGGAGGGGACCTCCAGCTTTACGTGCGATCCGAACCACGGGTCGCTACATAGCTAGGACGCGGAGGACGACCTCCCATCCAACTACTATCCGACCCAATGTCGCTTAACTTCGCTGATCAACGGGAAGCGGTGTTACGACATTGGCTACGACGTAGCCCTACCATCGGACTAGTCGTTGAAATGTTCGGGGGCCCGTGTTTGCCTTCTCTCTCTCTCTCTCCCCCTCTTTCCTTGTGGGTCCTCTCCCCAGCCCAGCCAAGTTTTGGTTGATGGAGGTGGAGTGCTCGTGATAGTTACTTGTCCGGGGCCCCGCAAAACCTGAATACGGCCCTGTACGCATATCGAGTAGGACGTCTACTAAATATATATTTATTTTTCGTTAACACAATGAAACTGGTTTTTAAACTTATTAAAAAACACTAACAACAGGAAAAAACTATGATATCTGCAATTTTAATTTCAATAATTATACAGTTGGCAAATTTAAGTTTGCAAAAAATGCAATTCGTGTTCTATATTAGCGTTGCAGCTATAATCTTGAAATGATGAACTGACCCCTAATTCGTAACATTTTCGTCACACTGACAATTAATATGGAACACCTTTTATTATTATAATTAGTACAGTACAATCTCATTTTTTGTGCACCTTTAAAGTTATCTGAATGTAACAGCTTCTAAAGCGAGAACTTTCCGCGATCCAATTTTACTCGTGGATTTGAAAATGACTTTCAAAATATTAATTTTTCATATACTGTACTGTTAAATAATCACTACTAAAAGATCAGCTAATCTTGTTATATATATATATTAATATATATATATATATAATATATATATATATATTAGTAAAAATGTATGCAGTGTCATGCATATTCATATAAGAAAAACAGCACATTCCATAATCAGTAGTGAACTGCGTTTATACAATTTTGATCTATTTTCTCTACAAATGCCCACAGTATCATATAAATAGAACAATTTTTTTTTCTTATTTTAACGAAAAGTTTGTGTATCTATAAATATTTAGTTTCCTTCCACCTTTTCGAGCTGTATACATGCATATAATACTGTAATGACAAATATTCTGAGATACATAAATACGTGTAACTACGTATAAGACCTTAAATGTGTATAAGAACAGACTATTTTTAGTGTTTCTCTCGTCTTTGGCCTTCCTAAAGGATATTTACATCAAAGAAGAAAATGTTTTAGAAACTCTAAAGGCCTTCAGTGCAAACTGCAATAAAGTTTATTCTTGTATGACTTTCATGGATTGGCTTTTCTTTAGAATGTTGTTGATTTGTTCACTGGATCACGGTTGTCAAAATGGGCTGTGAATAAAACTAAGATGAATAACCCGCCAGAGTGTACCCTTCTGGTAAATCGGCGGGCTGTTAATCTGAAGTTTCTGGAGTCGAGACTAGGTTTGAACTTCAGATTCTTCCTTGGTAAGACAGTGGTTCGGATCCCACGATAAGCTATAAGTTCCTTCTATTTACGTGACTGTAGGTGTCGTGAATGAGGTTAAACAACCCCAAATTGTTATTCTTATAAGATAAATAACCTTATGTATGATAGTAGTAGACGGGGTTACGACATCTGGTCCATTTGACATTCTATCGACAAGTATATTGTGGGGAAACGGTCGGACTAACGATATCTGACCGACAAGACCAAACAATTAACAAGTTATTGTGAGTTAAATTAAGTTAGGTTGGGTTAAGTTAAGTTGTTAGTATTGTCGACGAAATGGGTATAGGTCCCAAACGGCAGTTTTGTCGTTACAGTGTCGGGCTCTGGGCGGCGAAGCTCTGGGTTTGCTCCCAGCTGCTGGCATTGGGCGGGGGTTGGGCCGGCCACTCACCCTGTTTCTGCTCGGGCTCAGGTGACCCTTGGGGCACACCCATCCCCACGTAATGGGGAAATGAGCTTCTGGCGTGTTACCTTTTATGTTTATATTGCGCATTAGATTAAGTTAGGTTAGGTTAAGTTAGGTTGGTTTTGTAGAGTATCGATGTTATGGTTTTGTCGATTCACTGGGTATAAACCCGTATATAGTAAAAGTAAAGTTTAGTAACGAAGGATAAATTCCTTTTGGAGTTGCAATTTCAAGGTTATTCAACATCGGCAGATGCTGGTAACAAGGTCTTCAGAAGTTGTTCACTCATTCATCTGATTATTAAAAAAAAATGCATAGAAACTATATAGAAAATTATGCGCAGTAATTTCCATTTTTGTGAAGCATGCTCTGTTCTCATCAAAGGAAAGATGAACAGTAAAAACCAGTTCAGTTGTTCAATTTAGATTTTAAGGGATGAACCTCGGACAATGCGAGAAGTTAAATTCTTACATCATCTCGATAAGGGCTACGTCAAGGCCATTTCGCAGTACCCCCCTCTGAAGATCAGCGAAATTAAGCGACATTGAGTCTGGGTTGTAGCTGGATGGGTGGGTAACTGTCCGCTGCGACATGATGTAGAGATACGTGGTTTATATTTCACGTTAAGCCGTAGGTCCCCTGTATTGTATAACTCTGGTTGTTAATACGGAAGCAAAACCATTCAATTAACAATAACAACAATAACAACAACAAAATCACCTTGTTTGTCATAATTATCCGTACGCAAAGTCTAAAGATAATCGGGAAATCCAAAATTTTGAGCGAACGAAGTTAAGCCATAAATACATACACACTGAATATTTAGCGTTGAGTTAACGCTGAATACTACGCGATCATGAACAACGCTGAAGACTCAGCGATATTCCGTAATATGACCTTGTTTAAATTTCTGTTATTCTCTTTTTTCCTACAGTAGGCGCGTGGATGACAGGTGTCATCCATGCTGTTTGTTTGTAAAACGTTTTCTAGACGGAGTGAAATGCGCATGCGCCTCTCTCAGTACCTTTCGGTACTTGTGACGAAGCGATTATTTCCACTTGGATGACAACTGTCATCCATGCGCCTAAACTGACTACGTCACTACATTGTGAGTACCTGTTTTATTTTTTACATTCGTGTTATACATACTTTATTACAGTATTATTTTATTATAGGCCTATGTTATATGTTTTATATATTATTTTCTCTACATTATTATAGTTTAATATATTTTTATTTATATAAAATTTTATTTTTATAAAATTTATATTCGAACTCAAAATTCATTTATTCTGCCGCAGCTCTTTCAGGTTTCTAGTTTTAATTTTATAACTACTGCATTACATTTTTTATTTCTAATCTTTTCAGGTATGAATAAAAAATGTCACAATCCAAGAAACGAAAAGTTGAAAGTACTAGGGATTCGAGACTTTGGCTGCAGTGGCTCGAAGAAGAAACTGAAAGCGAGGATACAGATGGCGAAAGTGAACATGATGAAAACCATCTATCAGAAAGCGATCACGATACAGCATCGGAACAAGAAATGGGTGAACAGGAAAGTGAGGAAGATGAAAATAGAAACTTAGAAGATCAAAACTATTTCCTGGGGAAAGATGGAACTACAAAGTGGTTGAAAATGAGGCCGAAAAGATAAAGGTAAGCAAACAATGTCTGAAATCGAAATACTTGAACTTTTTTGGGGATAAAAATATTCTTAACATCATTGCCTCATCCGCAAACATTTATATTGAGACAATTAAAAGTCAGTCTGGAAGAGAGAGAGATGCCAGACTGACAGACGAGATAGAAATGAAGTCCTTTATTGGTCTCCTGTACCTCATTGGTGGCATTAGATGTGCAAAAAAAAACGCGTGCCAGTTATGGGATAACTCAAAAGGAAATGGTCTAGAATCATGCTACCTTACAATGAGTGAGAAAAGATTTAGGCTTTTGATCAGATGCATCAGATTCGATGATGTACGAGATAGAACGCAACGACGAGAAATTGACAAGTTAGCCCCAACAAGGAAACTATTTGAGCTCATGACTCAGAACTTTCAAAAATACTATTCTCCGAGTGAGTACATCACAATAGATGAGCAGCTGCTGGCGTTCCCTGGAAATTGCCCTTTCCGGCAATAAATTCCTTCGAAGCCAGCAAAATACGGTATCAAGGTATTTGCTGCTATTGATGCAAAGATGGCTTACGCAATAAACCAGGAAGTTTATGTTGGTACTCAACCCGAAGGGCCTTCCCGCCAAAGCAACAAAGCAGAAAACATTGTTTTGAAACTAACTGAACCGATCAGTGGGACCAGTCGAAATATCACGGGTGATAATTGGTTCTCAAGTGTCCCTCTTGCACGAAGGTTATTGCGAGAAAGGAAACTGACATACTGTATGTAGGAACTCTTCGCAAAAATAAGAGAGAAATCTCCAAAGAGTTCTTGCCGAACAAACAACGACAAGAAAAGTCGTCACTATTTGGATTTCATAACGATGTTACCCTCGTTTCATATTGTCCAAAGAAAAATAAAACAGTTCTGATTCTATCCACCATGCATCACGATAATGCAATCGATGACGAAACTGCCGATGAAAGGAAACCAGAAATGGTAACATTCTATAATATGACAAAAATTGGGGTGGATCTACTAGACCAGCGCTGTCCAACTGGCGGCTTGCGGAATGGAATTTTGTCAAATTTCATTTCTGAATTTTCTTCCCTATTTTGTCATTTCTAGTAGGGAGAACAACATTCAGCGGGTTCCTAAGTCGTATTAACCAACAGTGTATGATTATAGGCAACATCTTGGCCGCGCTTTATAGAAGTTGGACAGCACTGTACTAGACCAATTATGCCAGCACAACAATGTGGCGAGAAACGCAAGATGTTGGCCAATGGTTATCTTTTATAACTTACTAAACATTGCTGCAATCAATGCCCTCTGCATATATAAGGCAAATCATCCTAATGAAGAGCCAAAGAGAACCCTATTTTGGGGAAACATTACCTGGGAGCTGATCAAACCACAACTTGAAAGATGTTCTAAAATCAAGCAAGTCTGAACTGCAGTAAGAAGGCGAGCACAATTGCTCCTTGGGACGACTCTGGAAACTGAGCCTACCAGCCCTCCTCCTCAAGGAGGTAGGGGTCGCTGCGATGCATGTGGCAGAAAAAGAAACAAAACAACAAGAAAATGGTGTGCTAAATGTTTCAAATGGATATGTGGAGATCACCTAAACGAAATTTGCTTAAACTGCAAATGAATATGAAAATTGAATTGAAGACTGGCATGTTTGCAATTTTTTTTGTCATTTTTTCTGAATGAATAAATTTTTCAATTTTGTCTAAAATATTTATGAAATGAAAACATTGTATGTTTCTGAATAAAATACATATGAAACCAACTTATTGTACGCATTTCCTTAGAAAAGTAATGAATTTATTACCAAATTGAAAAAAAAGGTAATGGCTGACAGTTGTCATCCATGCGACTAAACACGCGAGTGTCTTCCACGCGCCTACTGTAGGGTTTAGAGCGGAGGTTCTGAAACTGGGGGTAATTTGGGTATTTCCGGGGGTAATGGAGCAATTCTTAATATGGTAAAAATTTCAACATTAATGTCCGAGTCACGAAAGAGACGATTAACCCTTTGAGGACTATGGTCAAGTATACTCGATTTCTAAAAATTGTTCATTCAGGACCGTGATCGAGTATAGTAAACAATCTGCAAAAAAAAATCCTTTCAAAGTTTCAAAGTAATTTCAGTTATTTTCAGTAATTAATTTTTCCACTTTCTTTACAACTTCGGCATTGCAAGTTTGTGTGGGGTAATGAGATTAGTTGAGATCAGTAGTATAGCCGCAAAAGGGGAGAGTGCAGGAATGTTGCAGGTTATTATGTAATGTTGCAAAGGGGGTGGGGGATGTTGCAAAGGGGGATGTTGCAAAGGGGGTGGGGGGGGAACTTGGAGGCGGCGTTATCCCCCAAGAGAAAGAAGGAGGAGGAGAGAAAGGAGGAGAGGTGTTCACCTGGCAGGAGCCAAGTGCACACTGAGACTTCCAGCCGGGCTGGCGTTGTTTTATAGGCTCCTAATCAGCCAGTTGGCTGAGTTGCCAGATACCGCCATGTATTCCATTGTATACATTATTATCCTAATCAGCCAGTTGGCTGAGCCAGAGACGCCTGAAGAAGAGAGAGAGAGAGAGATGCCTGTAGGAGGGAGAGACGCCTGTAGGAGGGAGAGACGCCTGAAGAAGAGAGAGATGCCTGTAGGAGGGAGAGACGCCTGAAGGAGAGAGGATAGGTGCACATGCAGGAGTACACATGCTGGAGGTACACATGCAGTAGGTACACATGCTGGAGGTACACATGCAGTAGGTACACATGCTGGATGTACACATGCAGGAGTACACATGCTGGAGGCAAACATGCAGGAGAGAGAGAGGCGCCTGAAGGAGAGAGAGAGAGTGAGAGCTGAAGGAGGGAGAGAGACACCTGAAGGACAGAGTGGAGTTCTCCCCCAATTTATTTTCGTTTCCCTAACCTAAGAGGCCACTATGGGGTTTACCAAAGGGCATGAAATAGAAGGAGCAGAGCTCCTTACTCGGCCGGAGCCGAGGGGGGAATGGTTCTTCATCAACTTCGCGATCTTTTATAATCCTCTATTCTGGCTGAGTTGCCAGATAGCGCAAGGTATTCCAGATAGCGCCATGTGTCCCATTAATCGTGTAACACTTATATAACGGCTGTTATTCCCTTGTATATATAATAAGCTAATGAATCATATAAAATACCACAATATATGGTTATTCAAGATTCAACCGTATAAAATAACACAAGCGCCTCTTTCATTACGCGTTAATAGAATTAGTAAAGTTACCCAATAAATAAATCGTTAGACGATTTTTATAAGGGATACCCAACTAATTATCCACCAATCAATAAATAATACGTGAATAAAGAGTTCCAATTCATAACTATATCGACATAAGCTTATTATTGTAACGTTTGCTCCCAATATAAAATAACAGTAAACCAATTAATTGAAACTTCATTTAAATAATTTACGATACAATTCCACCAAACGAGATGAAAACTTACGAAACATAATCCTCTATTCTGGCTGAGTTGCCAGATAGCGCAAGGTATTCCAGATAGCGCCATGTGTCCCATTAATCGTGTAACACTTATATAACGGCTGTTATTCCCTTGTATATATAATAAACTAATGAAACATATAAAATACCACAATATATGGTTATTCAAGATTCAACCGTATAAATAACACAAGCGCCTCTTTCATTACGCGTTAATAGAATTAGTAAAGTTACCCAATAAATAAATCGTTAGACGATTTTTATAAGGGATACCCAACTAATTATGCACCAATCAATAAATAATACGTGAATAAAGAGTTCCATTTCATGTGAATGAGATAACTAAAATTTTAGTTATTGTATTATCATAAGACTACATCAATATTTACTATAAATACGAGTATATTTAATATTCTTCATTAACAAAAGCTTTAATCCAGATCTCTAAAATATTTCCAACTTTCTTCGTCTCTTTAAATTTCGTTTTTCAATTCCCTGCGAAGAAAATTGAAAAACGAAATTTAAAGAGACGAAGAAAGTTGGAAATACCCAAAAAACTATCGATAGAAAAGGATTTCCGAGAATCTGCCAAAATCGGTCGGCCATATCTTACCTTTCTACGAGTCAAATCAGGCAAAACCTCGCCTCACTCCTTGTTTCAGCATTCATTCATTTCACGTTTTATTGTGAATTTCATCCCATATATATATATATTATAATATATATATATATATATATATATACCCTTTGGATAACCTTTAGTTAGCTTCCGCCCGAATTATTCATTCTGACGAAGGTCAAGCTTTCCAGTCCACCTTAGACCTACAGTTTGAACCATCAACAGCCCCAGCGTCTTAACCACTAGGACACGTAGGGTGTCCATTTATCTGCCAACCACATTCTTTTATTATGTGTAATGACGCCAAAACACCAAATATTTGTCCCCGAACCCCATCTATCTATCTATCTATCTATATATATATATATATATATATATATATATAATCGTACATTCCCCAGCTATGTTTGTATATTAACATATCACACCACACACACACACACACACACACACACACAGACCACAAACCAATGCATTTTGCATATCTCCTGGAGACCTTTTGAAAGGATTGTCGAATCACAGTTTAATGTGGAAATGAATCCTCTTTTAAAATATAATTAGAAGGTGTATATATATATATATATATATATATATATATATATATATATATATATATATATATATATATGAAGGAATGTAGTATCACGTTTCACCGAAATAAACCAAAACAAGCGATCGTGTTCGGCACACACACACACACACACACACACACACACACATACACACACACAGTCACACACACACACACACACACACACACACACACACACAGACCAGAAACCAATGCATTTTTCATATCTCCTGGAGACCTTTTGAAAGGATTATCGAATCACAGTTTAATGTGGAAATGAATCCTCTTTTAAAATATAATTAGAGGGTGTATATATATATATATATATATATATATATATATATATATATATATATATATATATTATAATATGTGAAGGAATGTAGTATCACGTTTCACCGAAATAAACCAAAACAAGCGATCGTGTTCGGATCTTTGATTCGCCCCTAGAGAACTTTTTCGGGCCCAGGGACTGATAAATCTCTCTACATTCGTCGAAATATTACCTCTCCCCATACCCCATTATATATATTATATATATATATATAATATATATAAATTGAATTTACCGTGGAACACCGTGTTTGGCAAACGGTTTAGTGGTGTAAGCCACATTTACTGATGCATATTATATCTATCGGGCAAATAACTTTTAATTCAGTCACTGATTAATCCTCTAATACCGCAACAGCACAAATTATTGAGTAGAATGTTGCGTCTATTACATCAAACAGCTTACTCATACCACTGTCATAATTTTCTTTTATCATAACTCTAACTACGTTAAGCGACGTTGGATCTGAGTGGTAGTTGGATGGGGAGTCAGCCACCGCAGCAGATAAATGTAATTAAATAAAATATGCACTTATTTTTATATCACGGATGGAATCGATGTAGACAATGCAATTAGCGCCTAAATTATCTAAAACCATAACAATACAAATTATTTAAATAGAATTATGGTCTATTACATTATTACGCCTTGCCCAGATCCAATAACCTCAATTTAGTAATAATAACAATTATCTCTCATACACTATATATAATATTATATATATATATATATATATATATTATATATATATATATATATATATATAGAAAGAGAGCGAGAGTTTTGCTCAAATAAAGGATTCCATTTATAATGAAAAGGTAAGACTTGGGGTGTCATTCGATTACTGAGAGTTATTAGCAATGAAGTTCAGTAGAGATTCCCCAGCTAATATGTATCATACTTCTGAGAAAGTCGAAAACCATACCTATATTATGTTATATCAGTCAGGCTGAGTCTTCTGTCACGTCAAGCGTACTCTAGGTTCGGCGGTAGAGCAATTTCCCCATGCCGTCAACCTTCGGGCAGTCAGGATTCGTTGGGTGTGATTTCAGACTTTTCCAAAAAATATGTAACCGTAAAATCACTTACTGTACTTGCCCTACCTAACCTCTTTGTTTAGGAGTGTATCGTACTTACTGATATCCTGTAGGGATGACAATTTCTGATTTACATCATTGGCTCACTTACTTTTGTATGTTAACAATTTTAGAAAATGTATTGTACATTCCCTTACACAAATCATGTTGGGCTGTATCAATTACAATACGATAATTTGCCATTTCAAAACTGTCTAAGAAAATATATAATATATATATATATATATATATATATATATATTATATATATATATCTTATGCTGTACAAATTTGACGAACTGTACTTTTCCCATTTTAATATAATTAATTAATTTTATTTTTATCATAACTCGGCCGAGCAACAACGTTAAGCGACGTTGGCATCATAACACGGCCGAGCAACAACGTTAAGCGACGTTGGCCCTGGATGGTAGTTGGATGGGAGGTCATCTACCACAACAGGTAATTTACAATCGATAAAGGTTATGAAGTAGAATAAATATTCACTTATTTTATTGAGCACACATGTAGAAATAATTATTATTGTATATCGCCATATATTACCGTGGAATCGCTCGATGCCGCCTGAGCAAACCCCGAGTCCTGTCTCCTTAGGATTGGAGATCGCGGAGAGTCAGGAATCGACGACTCGCCTCCTGAAGGAGGACAAACATGGTTCAGCATGAAGCCCTGAACAGGTTGCTTATATCTTTCATATAGCCACTCGAACTCCGAATCTGACATCATTAGCGTGGTGTTCAAATATCCCAAAGAGCGTGGGCTGCCTGAACTCAGTGCAATAGCTGCATGGCCTTCCTCACTTATATCTGAAAAATCTAACCTAAAGAGCGAAAATAGAGAAATGAAATTACATACTTTAATTATGGTCCATATATTTTATATAGAATTAAGTAATCAATCTATCGAATTTCATAAATCAACGTTATAGCTATAGCTTAAGACAGTTTCTTACCTTGCCTTCTTTCGGGGATGCGCATCATCAGATGATGATGATGAACGGTTCGGTGGTCCGTGCGAAAACCTACTCGCTCTATTCGGTGTCGATGTACTAGGCCCATCAAACATACGACTCGAATAGCTGAAGTACAATATAATAATAATAATAATAATAATAAACGTGTTATGTCGGGAATAGTATTTTTAAAATAATTTTTGATTTCTAGATTTATCACAAACAAAACACAGGCTAGATTGATCAACCACTACAAATTGCATGCGCAGATATTAGTCGGCTACAATTACGCTATGATGAAGATATAGTTTTGGCAAAGAAAATCAACAAACCTATGTAAGTTAGCCATCCTATATCAAGAACCTTTTCCTACTGCGACAAATAAAGAACTGGTAATAATAATAATAATAATAATAATAAATGTAGGGGGATCCCATACGCCTATAGTAGATTTCTAGCCACGCCCGCACTTAATTGGGGTAAGCCTATCATCCACAGGCGGGAAAACAATAGACCTACACACACACACACACACACACACACACACCACACCACACACACACATCTTTACATTGCCTGAGATAAATCATCAGATATATAAACGATCATGATTATATACCGCTTTGTACTTACATTGAAACAATCGTTGGGTCGAGACAATTCACGTTAGCATGGATAATCACTCGGACTTAGGTTGTTTGACGCTGAGCCCATCTCAAATAGAACGTGTAAGGGCACTGGCTGCAGGCGTAGATGAAAACATCGAAGATCTAATAAGGTAACGTAATTCATAATCTTAGAAGTCTTTATAAGAAAATTATTTATATTAAAAGATGGTTCATTAGAACCTATTCCCTTTTGCGAATATGATAGTTATATATTTTTAAAATAATGTGATTTTCTTTTGCTTTTTTAGATGTTACAATGTGAAAGACGATGACGATACTTTCGAACGTGTTGTGATAAACGTTATTGGTGACGAATTCTCTTCAACACCATCCACACTATCAAGACTACGATGGATCCTCTACAGTCTGTCAAGAGGGTCTCTGAAGGCTATGTAAACTTTCCAGAATATACATGCAATGAGGAGAAACCTATATTGGCTATGACGCTAAAAGCTGAAGCGGCTATAAACCAAGGCCTTCCTTTTACTGGTCATGCAGACGTAGAAGTTATAGACTTGATTTCAGACGATGAGGACAAATGCTTGTAAGTAGCTTTATAATATCGATAAACACCAACGATATGTTTCGCCAAGTATAAACTTGCATAAGTAGATTGCTTTACGATGAATTTCGCGAGTTATCTTCTTCTTTTCCAAAATATATATATATATATATATATATTATATATATATATATATATATATATATATATAGTTATTATGTTATAGAAAGGAAATATTTCTACTCCACATCCGATCTCTTTGTAAATTGTCCCAAGCTTATTTCATAATCTTAGGCAACATTATAAGAAAATTATTTATATAAAAGATGGCTCATTAGAGTCTATTCCCTTTTACGAATATGCTAGTTATATATTTTACAATAATATGATTTTCTTTTGTTTTTTTAGATGCTACAATGTGAAAGACGAAGACGGAGATTTCGAATGTGCTGTGATAAACGTTATTGGTAACGGCATCTCTTCAGCGCCCATCCGCACTATCAAGACTACGATGGTACCACAGTCAACCAAGAGGATTCCTGATGGCGATGTATACTTCCCAGAATATACATGCGAAGAGGAGAAAACTATATTGGCTATGATACTGGAAGCAGAAGCTGCTATAAACCAATGCCTTCCTTTTACCGGTCATACAGACGTAGAAGTTATAGATTTGATTTCAAGCGATGAGGAGAATTGCGTGTAAGTAGCTTTTATATTCTCGATAAAACCCAACGTTCTGTTTTACCAAGTATAAACTTGCATAAACTTGCATAAACTAGATCTAATTGACTTACTCGTGAAAATAAATAGTGCATGTGCTAAACGCATCTTCTATGCATACAAATTATATGCTAATCATGTAATTTAAGGAGCTAGTATATTAGATTGCTTTACGAAGAATTTCACGAGCCATCTTCTTTTCCAAACTATATATATATATATATATATATATATATATATATATATATATATATATGTATAGTTTGATGCCTATTATGTTATAGAAAAGAAATATTTCTACTCCACACAGCCGTTCTCAATGTAAATTTGGCCCAACCATGTTTACTGAACAGCCGGGGCCTTCTGATGTTAGTTCTATTGCAAAGCATAATGTTACAAGAGCGAATGTATTATCTATCTGCAACGATGCTGCTAGGGAAGAAAAGTCATCTAGTGCAAAGTAAGTTGATATGTTAATCAATATTTATTACTTGATTATCTCACTACATACCCACCTAGTGTCGAGTAAGTTGATATGCTATTCAATATTTATTACCTAATTATCTCACTACATACTATGTAATTGTACAATAAGGATCTTTTAAAGGACAAGTTCAAGATTATTTCATTTACCAGATAGTGAAAATGATATTATTACATCATAATCTATTTAATACTTAATTATCTCGTTATACACAATGTATTTATACATTATTCTCAAATGATTTAAGTTAAGAATATTTTTCTTTTTCTTGACGTTTCCACAGGAAGCGCAAGTTGTACGATTTTGGTTACGATAGCTCGGATGATTTTCAACCTGTACCGAAAAGGCTGATAAGGCTACTAAGAAGGCGTAGAAAAATATATTACACAGATTTTAGTGACGACGAAGGTTTTGGCGATATACAATAATAATTATTTCTACATGTGTGCTCAATAAAATAAGTGAATATTTATTCTACTTCATAACCTTTATCGATTGTAAATTACCTGTTGTGGTAGATGACCTCCCATCCAACTACCATCCAGGGCCAACGTCGCTTAACGTTGTTGCTCGGCCGTGTTATGATGCCAACGTCGCTTAACGTTGTTGCTCGGCCGAGTTATGATAAAAATAAAATTAATTAATTATATTAAAATGGGAAAAGTACAATTCGTCAAATTTGTACAGCATAAGATATATATATATATATATATATATATATATATATATATATATATATTTTCTTAGACAGTTTTGAAATGGCAAATTATCGTATTGTAATTGATACAGCCCAACATGATTTGTGTAAGGGAATGTACAATACATTTTCTAAAATTGTTAACATACAAAAGAGTAAGTGAGCCAATGATGTAAATCAGAAATTGTCATCCCTACAGGATATCAGTAAGTACGATACACTCCTAAACAAAGAGGTTAGGTAGGGCAAGTACAGTAAGTGATTTTACGGTTACATATTTTTTGGAAAAGTCTGAAATCACACCCAACGAATCCTGACTGCCCGAAGGTGACGGCATGGGGAAATTGCTCTACCGCCGAACCTAGAGTACGCTTGACGTGACAGAAGACTCAGCCTGACTGATATAACATAATATAGGTATGGTTTTCGACTTTCTCAGAAGTATGATACATATTAGCTGGGGGAATCTCTACTGAACTTCATTGCTAATAACTCTCAGTAATCGAATGACCCCAAGTCTTACCTTTTCATTATAAATGGAATCCTTTATTTGAGCAAAACTCTCGCTCTCTTTCTATATATATATATATATATATATATATATAGTGTATGAGAGATAATTGTATTATTACTAAATGAGGTTATTGGATCTGGGCAAGGCGTAATAATGTAATAGACCATAATATTCTATTTAAATAATTTGTATTGTTATGGTTTTAGATAATTTAGGCGCTAATTGCATTGTCTACATCGATTCCATCCGTGATATAAAAATAAGTGCATATTTTATTTAATTACATTTATCTGCTGCGGTGGCTGACTCCCCATCCAACTACCACTCAGATCCAACGTCGCTTAACGTAGTTAGAGTTATGATAAAAGAAAATTATGACAGTGGGTATGAGTAAGCTGTTTGATGTAATAGAACGCAACATTCTACTCAATAATTTGTGCTGTTGCGGTATTAGAGGATTAATCAGTGACTGAATTAAAAGTTATTTGCCCGATAGATATAATATGCATCAGTAAATGTGGCTTACACCACTAAACCGTTTGCCAAACACGGTGTTCCACGGTAAATTCAATTTATATATATATATATATATATATATATATATAATGGGGTATGGGGAGAGGTAATATTTCGACGAATGTAGAGAGATTTATCAGGCCCTGGGCCCGAAAAAGTTCTCTAGGGGCGAATCGAAGATCCGAACACGATCGCTTGTTTTGGTTTATTTCGGTGAAACGTGATACTACATTCCTTCACATATATATATATATATATATATATATACACCCTCTAATTATATTTTAAAAGAGGATTCATTTCCACATTAAACTGTGATTCGATAATCCTTTCAAAAGGTCTCCAGGAGATATGAAAAATGCATTGGTTTCTGGTCTGTGTGTGTGTGTGTGTGTGTGTGTGTGTGTGTGTGTGTGTGTGTGTGCCGAACACGATCGCTTGTTTTGGTTTATTTCGGTGAAACGTGATACTACATTCCTTCATATATATATATATATATATATATATATATATATATATATATATATATATATACACCCTTCTAATTATATTTTAAAAGAGGATTCATTTCCACATTAAACTGTGATTCGACAATCCTTTCAAAAGGTCTCCAGGAGATATGCAAAATGCATTGGTTTGTGGTCTGTGTGTGTGTGTGTGTGTGTGTGTGTGTGTGTGTGATATGTTAATATACAAACATAGCTGGGGAATGTACGATTATATATATATATATATATATATATATATATATATAGATAGATAGATAGATGGGGTTCGGGGGACAAATATTTGGTGTTTTGGCGGTCATTACACATAATAAAAGAATGTGGTTGGCAGATAAATGGACACCCTACGTGTCCTAGTGGTTAAGACGCTGGGGCTGTTGATGGTTCAAACTGTAGGTCTAAGGTGGACTGGAAAGCTTGACCTTCGTCAGAATGAATAATTCGGGCGGAAGCTAACTAAAGGTTATCCAAAGGGTATATATATATATTATATATATTATAATATATAATATAATATGGGATGAAATTCACAATAAAACGTGAAATGAATGAATGCTGAAACAAGGAGTGAGGCGAGGTTTTGCCTGATTTGACTCGTAGAAAGGTAAGATATGGCCGACCGATTTTGGCAGATTCTCGGAAATCCTTTCCTCTATCGGATTATGTTTTGGGTATTTCCAACTTTCTTCGTCTCTTTAAATTTCGTTTTTCAATTTTCTTCGCAGGGAATTGAAAAACGAAATTTAAAGAGACGAAGAAAGTTGGAAATATTTTAGAGATCTGGATTTAAAGCTTTTGTTAATGAAGAATATTAAATATACTCGTATTTATAGTAAATATTGATGTAGTCTTATGATAATACAATAACTAAAATTTTAGTTATCTCATTCACATGAAATGGAACTCTTTATTCACGTATTATTTATTGATTGGTGCATAATTAGTTGGGTATCCCTTATAAAAATCGTCTAACGATTTATTTATTGGGTAACTTTACTAATTCTATTAACGCGTAATGAAAGAGGCGCTTGTGTTATTTTATACGGTTGAATCTTGAATAACCATATATTGTGGTATTTTATATGTTTCATTAGTTTATTATATATACAAGGGAATAACAGCCGTTATATAAGTGTTACACGATTAATGGGACACATGGCGCTATCTGGAATACCTTGCGCTATCTGGCAACTCAGCCAGAATAGAGGATTATATGTTTCGTAAGTTTTCATCTCGTTTGGTGGAATTGTATCGTAAATTATTTAAATGAAGTTTCAATTAATTGGTTTTACTGTTATTTTATATTGGGAGCAAACGTTACAATAATAAGCTTATGTCGATATAGTTATGAATTGGAACTCTTTATTCACGTATTATTTATTGATTGGTGGATAATTAGTTGGGTATCCCTTATAAAAATCGTCTAACGATTTATTTATTGGGTAACTTTACTAATTCTATTAACGCGTAATGAAAGAGGCGCTTGTGTTATTTTATACGGTTGAATCTTGAATAACCATATATTGTGGTATTTATATGATTCATTAGCTTATTATATATACAAGGGAATAACAGCCGTTATATAAGTGTTACACGATTAATGGGACACATGGCGCTATCTGGAATACCTTGCGCTATCTGGCAACTCAGCCAGAATAGAGGATTATAAAAGATCGCGAAGTTGATGAAGAACCATTCCCCCTCGGCTCCGGCCGAGTAAGGAGCTCTGCTCCTTCTATTTCATGCCCTTTGGTAAACCCCATAGTGGCCTCTTAGGTTAGGGAAACGAAAATAAATTGGGGGAGAACTCCACTCTGTCCTTCAGGTGTCTCTCTCCCTCCTTCAGCTCTCACTCTCTCTCTCCTTCAGGCGCCTCTCTCTCTCCTGCATGTTTGCCTCCAGCATGTGTACTCCTGCATGTGTACATCCAGCATGTGTACCTACTGCATGTGTACCTCCAGCATGTGTACCTACTGCATGTGTACCTCCAGCATGTGTACTCCTGCATGTGCACCTATCCTCTCTCCTTCAGGCGTCTCTCCCTCCTACAGGCATCTCTCTCTTCTTCAGGCGTCTCTCCCTCCTACAGGCGTCTCTCCCTCCTACAGGCATCTCTCTCTCTCTCTCTCTTCTTCAGGCGTCTCTGGCTCAGCCAACTGGCTGATTAGGATAATAATGTATACAATGGAATACATGGCGGTATCTGGCAACTCAGCCAACTGGCTGATTAGGAGCCTATAAAACAACGCCAGCCCGGCTGGAAGTCTCAGTGTGCACTTGGCTCCTGCCAGGTGAACACCTCTCCTCCTTTCTCTCCTCCTCCTTCTTTCTCTTGGGGGATAACGCCGCCTCCAAGTTTTCCCCCCACCCCCTTTGCAACATCCCCCTTTGCAACAACCCCCACCCCCCTTTGCAACATTACATAATAACCTGCAACATTCCTGCACTCTCCCCTTTTGCGGCTATACTACTGAGATCAGGAAAAGGGGTAACGGGGTCAAAGAGTTTAAGAACCACTGGTTTAGAGAGTCAAACGTAAGAATAAAATAAAAAAACATTGCAATTTTCTTTTCTTTGAAATTAACATATTCCGCATAAACATATGAAATAAAATTGTATAAATAATACTAAAAGGAAGTTCCAGTCTCTCTATCTGTATATTAATGGCCGTTGACTCATTTTTTATGCTAGGTAAAGGAACATTTTCACAATAATAGCTTTTTTTTACTGCATCTAATAGGATGCTCATTTATTGCACAATATTACGCGGAAAATCCAACTCTAAGGGAGGGAGATAAGCTTCTGTGTGTGTGTGTGTGTTCTTGGCTACCTTACGAAACAGCAGTAATCTTTAGAATGCACACAGCGCCCATCGCAACGCGAACGTGCGTATAGCAACATTGGTAGTCACCGTAGTTTCAAAATTATTTTTTAAAATGAAAATTATTAAATAGTATGAAAAATGGGGATATAATGAAGGTTAGATAGGTTAATTAAGTTAAATGTCGACTTTCACACAATTGAAAATGTGAAAATGTCGCGGTTTGTAAGGTAGCCGTAGCCAAACGTGTGTGTGTGTATGTTTTCAGTTTAGTTGAAATTTGCATCGCTTACAAATCTCTTATAATCGCATATTTTAAAAATTTGAAGACGATTGACTCAAAAGCAAATGTTGGGGGGAATGGGTCTTAAAATTTGAATAATTGGCCCTTTTTGAGGGAGCAGTTGGAGGGTGATAGGAAATGTTTTTATATATTTCTGTAGCTTAAGGTCACACTGCAAAAACTGTACGTTTCATCAACTTCCAAATTCGAGCATATATTTGACATTAAATGTACTTTCGATTTATAAACTATTTGAAACGTAAACGGGAAGTACCTTAGCATCGAACGTACACCACCAAATGCCCGAGAGTACATCTGACATTAAATATATTTTCAGTCGTACTCTTTATAGGGGTAGTACGTAGAAAGTACAACGCAGCATGAGAAACCAGTAAAAATATATAAAACCCATAAATTACGTTCATTTTGGATCTAGTCCCGTTCCAACATACCATACGAAGCCTAACTGAATTCTCTGAAGTTTACTTCTTGTATTAGAATTTAACTAATTTAACAATCATATATAAAGAAACAAATACCGGGTTCGAATCGACGACCGAAATTTCTCACGCAACGTGCCGAATCCTTATCACAGTAGGCCACACGGTGTTAAAAAAGCAGTTTTTCTTTTAACACATCAAATATTTATAGTTTTGCTCTACGTTACAATTTCATTACACAGCATATTTTAGGTAAAAAATTTGAACTAATCACGTACTTTATATGTACTTTCTTATGGAATCTAAGTGACTACTGTACTTTTCATCTACTTTTCGTAAAGTTCCTCCAGTAGTCTTTGAAAAGTATAAGTAAAAACATTTTTAGAGTGTATGTCGATAAAAGAAGTTGAATAATGTTTTTAGTTTTCAGTAGGACTTTTTAAATACATTTTTAACAAATGATATATAAATTTACCGCATTGTATCCCACGAACAAGGAAATACTGGGATTCATGTTTTATACGCTCTATTTTAGCTTGAAAATGACCATGGGCACTAGTTCTGTGCCCACTTGTTTAGTGACCACTGTTAGTTTATATATATATATATATATATATATATATATATATATATTTGAGTCACCATAGGTCAAAGTTTCCAAGCCCTTTACATATAAGTTATATAAAGTATATTTATAACACAAATAAATGGCTGTTTTACTATAATGAATGTTTAATTTTCAATATTTAAAAAAAATGGGTCTCATCCATAAAAAGAGGAATAATGTAGTGCGAGGGGGTTAGCCAACAGGTCATTTAGCGACTTTGGATTTGTTTCAGTCCATGAATCAAAAATACTTGGCTCTACACTATCGTCAAGTTAAATATGACGTTAAAAGGTAAAAGTAACATCCAAGAAGCTCATTTCCTCTCTACGCGTGAGTGAGTGTGTCACCCGAGCCAGAGTAGACGCGGAGGAAGCGGCCAACTCAACTCCACTCGATGCCAGCGTCCGGGAGCGAATCAGCGACACACCGCTCAGAGTCCGCGTAACCACTGAGCTACCGGGCGCCCAAATATAATGTCCAATTGCGTTTATAACTCGTGAAATAAGCAAGAGATTGAGATATTCAACAGCCTCGTACGTAAGCCTAATTTTCGCGGTTCTCTTTAAATGATTCAGATAAATTTTTCATTTGTAGGGGGTGAAGTTTTGTGAATTTTCTTCGTTTTTCCCAGAATAATGAAAGATACGTTTGCAAAATTGAGTTTACGATGATTTTTACGTTAGAAAGCTACACGAGGTTCATTAAAGAAACCATAAAAAAACAAGAGCTACAAGACAGATTATTTTTAGTTAAAATTCAGTGACATTTAATTGGAAAACAGAATAAAAATAGCTGTAAATTTGAAATTTAGGGTAAATCTCATATTTGAAAGTGAAAAAAAAGTTGAAGTGTTTTTTATTTTTACAGTTACCGCACTCATCTTCTCGAATCTAGTGTCGTTATACGACTATGTATCAAGAGAATGGCGCATATTTCTGCATTGACCTAAGGTGTGTGTGTGTGTGTGTGTGTTGTTTAACCTCTTTCGTAACAGTATTCTGTGGCGAAGGAGACCTACAGCTACAGTTTACGTGGGGTTCGAAACGGGTCGTTACATCATTTAAACGCGAAGGACTGTCACCCATCCAACGACTACCCAGATCCAATGTCGCTCAGCTTCGCCGATCAACGAGAAACGGTACTGCAACATATAGCTATCTATGACCCCAGTGGTGTTGTAGTTAGCATCATCGGTGACTACAAATCCACCGTCCTGGTTCGATTCTCGTTGCGAGCAAGCGGCGCACAGCCATCCATCTCAGTTGTTCATCCTTCGTTTGGTAGATAAATGGGTACCATAAAAATCCCCCAAACGAGATGGGGATGCTGTACTCGAGTCAAATACAGGTCGATCTTGAACACTAGTTTAATCCTCCCGTCAACCCCCAAATATATATAAATATAGATGTGTGTGTGTGTGTGTGTGTGTGTGTGTGTGTGTGTGTGTGTGTGTAGAAGCGAAATACATGTAGTCGATTTTCGTAAAAGGTTGCTGCTTGCATGAAGCTGACCTGCCTAAAATATAACTTGCATAAAGTCGAAAGTGAATCTCCTTGCATAATGTTCACTACTGTAGGTTAGAGGGTTATTAGGTTAGAAAGGGTTCGATCTAGCGGGAATATTTAAATACTAATTACGATTTAGTATTTTCATTTACACGAAGTCGAACCCGCGTAATTAATATCGAAAGTGATCGTATCAACTTCTATCTCCTTCGTATAAAAGCGCATTTTTTTTATACACTGATCATACGAAAGAAAGATATGAACTTGAATTATAGAGCGAATATGTATATTCGTCGTAGTTTTCTTGCGTTGTTGAAATCATATTAAAAAAAAAAGAATCTATACATATATATTGTCGACCTTTGAAGGTGAAATATTTACGTTTGGTATAAATACTTTATTTCTGCGTGTGTGTGTGTGTGTGTGTGTGTGGAGGTGATTCGTATAGTGTGTCACAGCAGTTAGTTCTTTGAACCATTGAAGATGATACGAGTTCGTCAATGTTCAACCTTGTATATGAATAATAAAGGCGTATATCGTTGTTTCGCGATATAAACGTACCTGCGCACGTTGCTTTACAGTCGCGTGTATGCACGGAGCGCACTAAAATGTGTTTGAACTAATTAAAAAAATTAGTTAAACATAATAAAAAAAAATGCATTTTCTTTTATTCAAATATTGTTCATTAAAATTCGTTTGTGGTTTACGGCTAATAAAATGACCGTTTTTTCCCCTTTAAGACAACGAAGTGATCTCGAAATTTCCATTTGTATTTACATATGCACGAGCAGATTCACTCTTACGTTTTGTTACAGACCTTAAACTGTATTTCTATATGCAAGCACCAGTGCTTGGTCAGGTGATAGGGCTATAAATATAAAGGGGAAAGTAAGCGAAGTCGATCTATAAACTTGTTAAGAAGCAAAATATGAATAAGAGAAAGTCTCAGAGTCAAAGAATTAATAGGCGAATTTGGAAGAGGACATATCGAATTGATGGTGTAAAAAATTTTATAATTATATGCATTAAGCGATTAAGGAAATTACTTATATCAACTGATGTAATAATCTAGCTTAAATTAATCATTGGTCCTTGCAAAGTACATTGTGTCATCAAAACCAAAAAGGATAAAAAAAATTAAAAAAAATGATCGTACGATCGCGTAACTCAAGTCAGAAGAGTACAAAAACCGCTTTGTTGCTAAGGCCAGTTGACAATACCAAAAATGTTCATTCAACAAAATTCTAAATGATAGTCTGCTAACGACGTAACAGAAAATCTTGAGACATAAAATCTCATTTAATAAATATGTGGCAATACCAGTTCACTACGAATCTCAGTCCAGTGGAACCTCTCGTCTTCTTCTATCGAATCACCTCGACTAACGTGGCGCAACCTCGTAGATGAGATCTCCGAATCTCAAGGTTTTTATCTTTCCTATTAAATCTTAAAATAAAATGAATAGACGGTAAAAATAACTTCCCAAATTCGCTGTGACTAAAACCCAACTAAATTAACCTCACACTTTATATACGTATGTTAACCCTTTAACGACGACTGGTACAAAGTGACAGAAAATTTTTGGCGTTAAAGGGTTAAGAGTTGAATCTAGGCATGCGCGTACAACCCGCGGCCCACCACGGACTTTGAAAGTAATAGGTGTTTGTGACCCGCAGATATAATGTAACCGGTATATGTGCGGGGCAACATAAGCTAACAATGGCTCCAGATGAAACTATTTAGTGTGTGACTTTAGTTAAGAGATATATAACTTATTTCCTTTAAACAAGTTCGCCTCCTACAAAATCTCTCGGATCCTCAAGTAGTCTCTATCATTGTTACGGGAAAAAAATGCAATTAGGAATTAAACAAAAAGAGACAGATGTTAGCTTAAAATTATTACGCCTCTCTACTCTCTTCTATTCACTTATGAAATAAATATATATATATATATATATATATTATATATATATATTATTTTTTGTGAGGCAAACCCCGATCAAAGACGTCTGCTCATACGTCATTTAAGATATCTGAGCACATTTTCCGAACCCCGCAGACGGCAGCCGGCGCGCAGCAAAACCCAGCTGTTCATCCTTCCACAAAACAAAGAAAGTGGTTGGTAGATAAATGGGTACCCTGGGTGGCCTAGTGTTTAAGACGCTGTGTTGCTGGTGGGGCGTGGTTCGGATTCCACGTTAAACTGTAAGTTTAAGGTGGAGTGAAAAGCTTGACCTTCGTCAGAATGAATAATTCGGGCAGAAGCTAACCAAAGGTTACCAAAGGTATACATTAATAATAAGATAATTTATCGATAGTAATACTATTAGTCCTTTCGTGCCTGAATTATGACATTTTTATTTAAAAAAAATTTCATGGTGAAGCCAAAATAACCTCTAATATTCAGAGCGTAAGGCTCAAAATCGACTGTGAAGCTCGTGTTGCCATATGGTAACGATCGGCGTTAAAGGGTTAAATGATAAGCTTAAACCATAATGTCATCAAAAACTTTAAATAATCTTTCCCTTCAGCTTCCTCACAGAAGTAAATCACACACACACACACACATACACATATATATGTACAGTATATATGTATGTATGTATGTATGTATGTATGTAAATTACTTCTCATTGTGCAATGAAGGCATCTTGTAAGTCAATTGAAAGGTCACGGTTTTCCCTCAAGAGTAATTTTATTTTATTCATTATTAGAAATAAAAATTATACATTCAAAGTTCTAAGAAATGTTATACTGATAAGTATTTAATCGCTTTACAGATATTTTGAAATAATTACCGATTGCGCCATGTCTGTATTATAAAATAAGTCAAATGAATACAGACACACGAAAATTTTTAAGTGGACGCGCATTTCCCTGAATTTTCAACTAACATTTAGTGAACTGTCATTACTAATAACTTTTGAGGAAAAAAGGGTGTGTTGATATGCTATAATACTTAAAAATATCCTCGCTTTAAGAGGATAATTTTTTTTTTTTCTTCGTTTGCGAACGAATGAAATGAACATTTTAAAATTAGGTCTTGTTAACTGTAAAGAAATGTTATCTGTGGCCTATACCATCCCCAAATAGAGTATGATAAGCTTCTTATATTGTTCAGTGTTCATCTTTTCAGTACATATTTTTTTTTTCAGAATTTAATTTCATATTTCGGATCACCTGAAGATCAGGGCCCCCAGCCTCAATTCAGTAAGTTGCCAGATATTGAGCAAAAATGTCCCGCTTTATTAAAATTACTACCAATAAGCTATTTCATGAATGGTTATTGATATACTTCGATTTTTTTTAACTTACTACACGTAGATGCTATTATAGACTCGCGCAATGAGTTAAAGTCTTAAGTATAATGTGAGAATCCTTATGAATTACTTTATAAAGACTGAGTTTCCAGCAAGGATTATTATTATATATAATTTCGTAGTGTTATGTTATTCAGCAAATTTGCTAATTAATGTTTTTAATGGTGTTTTCAAGCATTACGTAATACGAGACGAAAGTTGTCAGTTTGCACTGATGGAAAAGTGGCAATTTGATTCTAACTCTGTTTCGTTATTGTATCTTATTTGATTTTTATTGTTAGTATTGTACAGGGCTATTGAAACTGATTCATCCGATTTCAACTGAGAATACTTCCGTACCTATCAACCGTGCATCAACTGGGCATACACCACATGAAAGAGAAAATCTCCGAGTTTTACAAGATCACCGCGAGAGGGCTCCAAAGTCATGCCGTGGCCTAGCCTAGCAACAAACAGTCAGTGTGAAAATGGCGTGGGCCCCATGACTTGGTGCTCCACAGCTGGCCCCCTAGGTCGCCGGATTTTACACCGTGCGACTT
>JAJOZX010006113.1:137500-195000 GCA_023014485.1 Bathynomus jamesi
CTCGTCGGTAGCAAGGCCTATTATTGACCATACACTTAAAATGTCATCATATATATATATATATATCGGGTGATTTTTTATTCGTGTGACCATTACAACTGTATATAAAATGTAAACATGGTGTTTCACAAACATAATGACTTATTAAAATTACTACAGAACATTCAAAAATTTACATTTCATACCAAAACATGTTCAATATGTCATCCTTTTTTACGCAAAATCACGTGTCGTAATCGTAAAACCGGATGACGAAATAGCGCGACACAGTCCCCCCCAATCTGCTTGTTGAGATCGAATACACTTTTCGTTCGATCGCCGTTCTCAAAGCTTCCATTGTGCGTGGGTTGAATTCGAAGGCTTTCTCTTTTAAGTATTCCCAAAGGAAATAGACTCAAGGGCTTAAATCAGGAGATATGGGTGGCCAAGCCAAACCTCAGCCATGGGTTTCAGGGAATCTGTTTGACAGCATTCTGTTTACAAACGTCTTCCACACTAAGTCGAACATAACAGCCGCTATGTGAGGCCTTGCGCCATCTTGTTGAAAGATATATATATATATATATATATATATATACTACAAGAACAATTACATAAGCCAAAACAAGGATTGCGGACGGTTCGATTTAGAATTGGAGCTTTAGAGCCAAAATTAAAAATAGATTTGAAATTCTGAAATGATTCTTTTAATTTATATATAATTATCTTTTAAAAAGAAAGCAAAATTCACCCTCAAAAAGGTCGGTAACCTTCGTAATATTTAACTCCTTAAATTAATAACGTAGAAGAAGGAAATTGAATCAAATAAACATATTGTAAGTCCGGGTAATCTCCTCCTTCCTTAACTTTCTTTTCTCTCTCTATCGAGAAAGAGGGAGAGAGAGAGAGAGAGAGAGAGAGAGAGAGAGAGAGAGTTACGTTAACAAAGACTCTAAGATTCACTCTAGGCTACCTCCCCGAAAATAGGGGAAAATAGAAAAAAAAAAAAATTAAAATTTACACTTATAGACGTGTAAAGCTTTCACACACACAAGAATAGATTAGTAGCGAAGTATCGAATAGAGAAGGCTCGCCTTCCTCCGCCAACCACTGCTGACGGAAAAGTTGTGAAAGAATATTTAGGGGAAAGTAGGCAAAAGTATAATAAAAAGAATAGCTTCAGAGTTCATTCACACCATGCGTACACTTATCTCGCGTACACGCTTATGCATTAGAGGACAGGGAAATAAAGGATAGCGTAGAACACTAAATTACTTAATCTAATCGACACCATTTTTAAGGATTTATTTATTTATTTATTATGTAAATAAGTCATCATTTATCTTTACATCATTTCTCCGATGAATGTTAAACCGCCTTGCTAAGAAACGTTTGAAAATCAACCGGTTTTTTTTACATTACCATCTTTCGCTCTGGAATTGCTGAGTCAGCTAAGGGAGCACCGATTAAGAGGCACCTCCAGCTGGTGAAAAGGTTTGAGAGAAAGAGAGAGAGAGAGAGAGAGAGAGAGAGAGAGAGAGTTTTTAAAAGATAAAAATAATTACCAGTTAACCTTAAAATAAATATAGATTAACTTTAATAAAAAGTTCTATTAAAATAATAAATCTTGGGTATACCCAGTTGTCCCTAATAATCACTTATCACTACTGGTTTTTTACATATACAATATTAATGTAAAGATTTGAAAAATAAAAGAAAACCTCATTGTTGGTTTCAGGGGAAGACTTTAGGAAATTAAATTTCCACTAAAAATTATGAAAAAAAAACCCTCAAAAACCGTAGAATGTTGTCACGTTTTGTCTTTTTTTTTCTTTTTTGTACACGTACTAAATTTAAACAGAAAAACGTGAACGTTTTTTACTATAGTAATTTTTGGCACTGTTGTAGCGCCATCTCTCTTGGCACCGCAAGCAGGAACATAAAAATTCTATAACAATGCATTAAATGATTTTACAAAGCCTAAAACCTATTAACGAATTGAATTTAAAAAAAAAAAATTTTAAAGTATAACTAAATATTTATTTAATTTTTTTTTAATATAAATTTTAATTTTGGAAAATAATTTTGATTAAAAAACAAATGATTCATTTTCTTTTTTTAAAATTTTATTATTAACAATAAAAAAAAATTATATTTTTATATATATCCGGTAACTTTCATTATTTACTTCAGGTAATTTTAATTTTTAAAAGTTATATGGCTAAAAAAAATGGTACATTAAGTCTAAGTCTATTCATCCACCTATGTTCCTATTTTGTCATTATCATTTCATTAATAATACTTTCTTTTTACTTCTTTTCTCATTATTATTAATTATTATTATTATTATTATTATTATTATTATTATTATTATTATTTCATAGGAAATATCACAGATTTGGTTGATATTTATTCACACTCGTGGTCAGATTTTCCTCAACAAAATCAAAAAATGTCGCAATTCTTGGGGAATTTTCGATATATAGAAAAACGGACATCGAACGTGGTCATATATTAAGGTGTGGTCTTTGCGACTATCTATCGAATTTTCATTGCATCCTTTTTTACAGACTTCGTTTCAGTATGCTTCCTGTTTATGCTGACGTGACCAACAGCACGTCTGTGTATGCAGTCTTATTATACTTTTGTGTGTGTATGTGTGTGTATATATATATATATAATCAATGCTGCGTGGTTTTTGTATATAAATCTTGGTGGAGTAATTTATATATATATATATATATATATATCAGTGGCGACTGGCGTATAGGAGCGATGGAGCGGTCGCTCCCCCTTGCTTGAAACGATAAATATTAATTTAACAGATAAAAAATATATTAATTTTAAGATATTCAACAATTATTTTTATATTTTATTAAAATATTTTTTAATACAAATTTATGGCTTCTTTTGACATATAAGTACCGTACGGAAGCACCATGTGATTGTTTATGTACTAGAATTCTAAAAATTATAAATTTTATGAAATCGCACCCCCATACATTTATACCACGAGTCGCCACTGATATATATATATATATATATATATATATATATATGAGGAATCATCGCATGAAATATTTGAAAGGTTGGAGGGGAAGATATTATATATATATATATATATGCCCAAGACACTTGTAGTTACAGCTTAATATCCATGGATTCAGAGAAACGTCACAATTAAGATCACTGGATGCAAACAACAAAATCACTGGGAAATATTATAACCGAAATAAATCAATAGTTGTTGGAAAGAAAAAGAAGAGAGCGAGGTACGCCATTATTTACACTTGAAATAATAGAGGAACTATTCCCTATTCTAAATTTGAACCCTATAATCAATCAAACAACACTAGAAAAATGGGAAAGGAAAAATGTGTCGTGCTCTCAAACTAAAACTAGACTGGGGTCATCCTCAACCCTGAAGGAAAATAGCTTTGTTGTCAGAGGGCCAAGACTATTCCACCAACTGCCCAAAGCGCTTCGGAACACAAATAGTGTTGTGGATGTTTGCAAAAGAAGACTAGACACCTGGCTCAGGACAGATGAGGCGGGTGTATCTAGCTATGTGAAATGGAGAGAGCTCAAGAAACGATCTCTCTTCTTCACAAGCATGACCTTCGTGAAATACTGAGGTTGTAAGGTAAGGTGTATTATATATATATATATATATGCGCCTCGGTGGTGTCGTGGTTAGCATCGCTGACTGCGAATCCACCATCCCCGAGTTCGATTCCTGGCAATGGCAGCCGGCGCTCAGCTCACGCAGCTTTTCATCCTTCCATACAAAAAAAATTGGTTGGTAGATAAAATGGTACCCTAGGTAGACTAGGAGGTCGTGAGATCGAGTCAGGGCGGGAAGTTTGTAATTTCGGACCACCTGCACCTGTGGTGGTCGATATTCAGATTTTACGTTAAACTGTAGGTCTAAGGTAAGGCAACAAACCTGAACTTCGTCAGAATGAACAATTCGGGTGGAAGTTAGACTGGTGTATCTCCGAACTAAAGAAGTATGCACTACAACTAGACATTAGTGATGTATTCACAATGGGGAAAAGAAAGCGTATCACACTGGCCTAAGACAAACTTAGAAGCTGTATTTAAGTAGTACAGGTGTGATTGTGCGAGGTGCACAGCTATTATTGTAAACGAAAATTTGCGGTGAGTCTGAGTGGTAGTACAGAAAGTGTTGAGCCTTTGAAACAAAAACTACATAAAATTGGTGATCATTCTGACCTTAACTTTGATCAGCTACACAACGCTGACGAAACTAGCTTGTTTTTGAAGGCTATGCCTGTTAATACGCAAGCCACACGCTTACAGCAATCTACCCCCGGTAAAAAGGGCTGCCTCTCACTTTCATGTCGTCTAAGAATCCCTCCTTGATTTACGCGTGAAATATTTGAAGAGTGGTTTCACAGGCATTTTGTCCCAGAAGTCAAAAGTTTTCAGGAAGATACTCTTCACATTGTACCAGAGGACATCAAAGCGCCGTTTCTTTTCGACAACGCCCATGCCCATCCTGCAAGAAGCCCTCAGCAGCCGAGATAGGATGATTAAATGCACGTTTCTTCCGCTACATACGAGCGGAATCAAATGCCCTGAGGGGGCACCTTCGCATGCCGTACATATACACATTTTAACTGAAAAGAACACACAGTATAATTAATGTAAAGAACGACGCTTGTGTAGAATAGCGTTCCGCACAAGATGAGGAGGGAGAACGAACAAATGAAAAATGAGGTACCTCCCAGGAATCAAACCCGGGATCATCCAATTACCGGTCGGATATGCTATCCACTACACCAAGGTCCTCGATCCATCAGAAGTCGTAATTCTCCTACATACGAGCGGAATCAAATGCCCTGAGGAGGCACCTTCGCATGCCGTACATATATACATTTTAACCGCAAACAGCACACAGTATAATTAATGTAAAGAACGACGCTTGTGTAGAAGAGCGTTCCGCACAAGATGAAGAGGGAGAACGAACAAATGAGGTACCTCCCAGGAATCGAACTCGAGATCATCCAATTGCCGGTCGGATATGCTATCCACTACACCAAGGTCCTCAATCAATCAGAAGTCGTAATTCTCCTACATACGAGCGGAATCAAATGCCCTGAGGGGGCGCCTTCACATGCCGTACATATATACATTTTAACTGCAAACAACACACAATATAATTAATGTAAAGAACGACGCTTGTGTAGAAGAGCGTTCCGCACGAGATGAGGTACCTCATTTTTCATTTGTTCGTTCTCCCTCCTCATCTTGTGCGGAACGCTCTTCTCCACAAGCGTCGTTCTTTACATTAATTATACTGTGTGTTGTTTGCAGTTAAAATGTAATATATATATATAGCCACTCTCGTTTAACTTTAAGTATCTGTTAAAAATATATTTCGATGTAGTAGGGAGTTGGGTTTTACCCTTATTTTACTTTATATGTTCATCAACTGAATGATTCGAATTATGAAATTAACACAGTGGGACACTGACAGAAATAGTTACTTATTAGTTATTATATTGTCAACTGAATAATTATTCTTGGTACGGGAAATGTTAATTAAACATAACCATTTTAAGGTTAACAAAACTGGGTTGCTTATTGCACATTACCATATGTTAAGCCAAACAGAACCGGTAAAAGATTTAGTTAGCGCAGTTTTAGTTGGTAAGAATATGTGTTTATTTTAAGTTTCGGGTCAGCGTTTCGATCAATATATTTTTTAATGAAGGAATTTGTTCAGTTTCCTCAGTTCATTTTGACTAAAACTTTAAAAAACATTATTATTTTTTTTTATTTATTTAATTTGGCAGTGAATCTTAATAATATTAAACAACTGATATACGTTTGTGCGTATTAATTGGTAAAGCAGAATTTCGCAAGAGCAAAATGTCAAGGAAATAAAATGTATAGTATTCAGTCATTGAAGTTATTTGTAATTATCATATAGAGATTGTTCACATCTGGACTCCCAGTAGCCCAGTGGATTCGGTGTCGGATGCTGGGCGGTGATTCTCTGGGTTCGATCTCGGCTGTTTGCCCCTGGGTTGGGTTGGGTTAGGTTGCGTCGCGTCGGCCATTCATTCTGTCAGTACTCGGGCTCAGATGACCCTTGAGGCACACTAACCTCCACAAGGGGAAAAAAGAGTTCCGCGTGTTATCTCACATATCGGACTAGTTCTGCCATAAAATGAACCAAGTTTATATATATATATTGCATAACACAAGATTAACTCAGCCAGGGTTCAAACGCTGGGCCTCTTGAGAAGAAGACGCGGCGCTGTTCACTGCGTTACGACAAAGTAAAAGTTAATACACCCTGGCGCATATTTCATCACCCGAGGAAACACAAAACACGCTTTCGTGTTCAGAGGTATTTCACTGTAACTGTTAATCCTACTGCACTCGAGCCAATGACACCATTTCACTCAACTCTCTCTGGTATAACACTTGGGGTCCCATAGATAGATTATGGCGCATGAACAAGTATGGTGGAATTTTACATATATATATATATATATATATATATATATATATATATATATATATATATATATGGGGAGGGGGGGGAGGGCGCACTCAATAAATATGTATTAATAGAAAAACGCAGTAAAGAGAAAGATGAAGGCAGCACGAAAGACCATTTTTTTATTTATTTTTATTATGAACTACATCCATCGTTTCGAAATTTAATGGTTACACACACCTTCAGGTTAAAAAAAAAAAAATCTTAATCATTTTAACCGGAAAGTATGAAAACAGTTCTTTTTCGAAACGTCGGATACTCAGATGCACAAAAAATTAAAATGAATTTGAAAATGAGCTTCACTGATTTCACTGAAATTCATTCTGAAGAGCTTCGATTTCCGTAAAATGAATGAATGAAAGTTTTTGTAAGGAAGAATTCATGCACGTAAATACGAATTTCCTAATTACCTTCAACAGAGATGCGTTTCACTTGAAGTTCCTCTTACATTCAATGCCCAAATCATGCATAGACTGTCGTTCAAGACGAGATGAAAAAAGAATGAGAGAGAGAGAGAGAGAGAGAGAGAGAGAGAGAGAGAGAGAGAAGTGTATGTACTGGACTCTCGCTCGCACAATGTTTAAAAGCATTACAAAATGTGGCAAAACATTATAAAAAAGGATGTAATACGCTTTGAAACAACATATACGCACGCGAACACACACACACACATATATATATATATATATATATATATATATATATATATATATATAGTGAAACTTTGCTAACTTGAATGATAGGGGAACGTTTATCCGAGTTAACGGAGTGTTAGTATTTCCCGACCTCTAAAAACACATCATGTGATACCTGATAAATCATGTAAATAACTTGTAAATATAAGTAACATAAACATATATATACTGTACATGTATTTACATTGATAAATAAATATAATAGAATATTTACCAAAGTTAAGAATTTTGTACTGAAGTGGTTGCAAGACGACCTTGGGTATGTTGAAAGGCAATGGGTAGTGAGAGCAGTATTTTCATTTGTACTTTTTATTTACAAGATATTAGAACGTACGCTACACTAATTACACTGTATTGCTTTTGTCTGCCCCATTTTCACTGTTTGAGGTAAACGTAATTTCAGACACTTCGAAATACTGTAGGGGTTGAGGACTCGGACAAACCAGAGGTGGTTGCAGGGCCGGATTAAGACCTTTAGAGGCCCTAAGCACTTAAAAGATTTTGGTGCCCCATATATATGTAATTCAAAATATAAACAAAAATAAACCATAAAATAAAATTTTATTTTTTGAAATGAAACAAAACTTACAGTAAGATGGAAAATAATGTTTATTTTTGTATACTTCCACTTCATTTATATTTGAAAAGTTTTCTCCTACTTTTTTTAATTGCAAAGTCTTTGATCAGATCCTCAAAACTAATCTTACGTAACACATCTGCTTCTATACTTAGTAGAGATAAGGCATCCAGCCTGCCTTGTTGCATAGTTGTTCTGTTGGTATTTTAATATACTTCAACTGAGAAAATGAACGCTCAGCTGAGCAATTTGTGACCATTAATGTTAAAAATATACGAAAGGCAATTTCTACATTTGGGAAGGCACACTCAGTATTCTCTTCTACAATTATTTTATAAAGTTCAGCATGACTGAATCTTGTTTTTACATTTTTTTTTGCACTGAAAATTTCTGTGGTGCCCCCCTTCCCTTGATGCCCTAAGCACGGGCTTATTTTGCTTAATGGTTAATCCGGCCCTGGGTGGTTGGGAGATTTAGATCTCTTGAGGAAAGTCGTGGTGGTGCAGACTTGAAAAAGTCTATTTTAGGGTGGATAATTCTCTTATGTTGTAGCTGGATCACCATCAACCTAAATTCCCTCATGTTATCATAATAAGAATGGAGTTCAGTATATGAGGTAGATTCAACATAAGTTATCAAATCATGAACTTTATTATTATTGTTAACTTTACCTTCTCTTTAGAGGCTGAATCTTCAGACGCTCCTTTTCATCACTGTCAATGGTTTCTTCAGAGACACCACAAACATCGGCAGGAAGCTTTTCTTCTGTCCCGTTGTGATATCCAGGGTCACCATCTAATTCCAGCTACTCACGTATATTTCCACATTTGCTTCTGTCCCTCTAACCTTCTCCAACACTACCATAAAGTCCTCTAGTTCAAAGACCTCCGAATCCACCTAAGTGTTCATGTTAAACATTAGCTGTTTCCAGACATTCTTTACGTTCTTATTCTTTACATCCTGTCAATTTCTGCTAACTTCTGACTTACGAGCGCGTTGTTAAGTCTTTATTTTGGCTAGAATTCATTGTTCTCTTCTTTCCTCATCCTCATCACTGGGAGGTACCTCATTTTTCATTTGTTCGTTCTCCCTCCTCATCTTGTGCGGAACGCTCTTCTACACAGGCGTCGTTCTTTACATTAATTATACTGTGTGTTGTTTGCAGTTAAAATGTATATATGTACGACATGCGAAGGTGCCCCCTCAGAGCATTTGATTCCGCTCGTATGTAGGAGAATTACGACTTCTAATTGATCGAGGTGTAGTGGATAGCATATCCGACCGGCAATTGGATGATCTCGGGTTCAATACCTGGGAGGTACCTCATTTTTCATTTGTTCGTGCTTCCTCCTCATCTTGTACGGAACGCTCTTCTACACAAGCGTCGTTCTTTACATTATATATATATATATATATATATATATATATATATTATATATATATATATATATATATTATATATATATATATATATATAGCGACTCTTCGTTTGCGTCTCTCATAAAGCTGTAGGTTTCCTCTAACATATGACTCTTGCCATTACAAAGGAGGTTAAATGACCTCAAACGTAATTAAAAAAGGTAGAGAGAGAGAGAGAGAGAGAGAGAGAGAGAGAGAGAGAGAGAGATAGAGAGAGAGAGAGTAAAAGGAGTTTCCATGGAAACTCCTTTTACCCAGTGAGAAATATTATTAAAAAATGTTCCCCATTCAGTTCAAACAAAGTACGTTAATGTAATGTAATTAAATTATAAATAATGTAATCCCCATTCGATAATAGTAATTTTTTTCGGACAACCCTGTAAATGTAAATCATTCCAAGAAAGAATATTAATATTAAATATTATATTATGTTGGGTGTTCAAAAAGAAATGCAACCCAATTGGTTTTATATATATATATATTCTCCAAGCGCTTGCGTTTCTTTTTTTAAACACCCTGTATTAAAAATGAAAAAAATATAAGCTCGCGCGAATCCAAACTAGAAAAAGGAAATACTTTAAGACGAAATATATTGAGGAAAATTTTATTTTATTTTTTTAAGCTCAATATCCTCCTTCGCCTCCTCCTCTCCGAAAGTAAAATTAAAACTAAACTTTAATAAATAACTGAGCGCATAAAAAAATGGAATAATAAATATATACTTCCTTATTTTAATCTGATCCGAAAGCTTTTTTTTTTTGTTTTTTTTGACAATATTACATTGGTTGATATTTGGGAAATTTTTTTTTAAATATTCGTTATTATTTTATAATTTAACAATTTCTCTCTCTCTCTCTCTCTCTCTCTATATATATATATATATATATATATCTCTGCAAACTTTAACAAAAATGATAACAAAATGCCAATAATTATGGTATGCATATAACTTTTCCTCCTGGGTATTTGACGTCACACTTAAGGAAATTTATTTACATTGACGATACGCCACGGGGTTGTGACGTCACGCTGATAGGATCTAGGTTCTCTAGGAAAGAGCGGAGAGAGGGCGAGGCATTGGGAAGTGCCAAACTCAATGAACGCAGGGGTTGTTCACGCCCCTCCCAGTTCGAACTTGGTCTTCGAAACTAATATTCGCGTTTTTATTTCTTGATGTGAACGTGAGTGGGCGCACGCGTGTACGCGTAATATATGCGCACGTGTACGCGCGCAGAATGAGCCTTGAACTTTAAATATTTATGTAAGAGCCAATTCATTATAGAAAAATGCAAAAGAAATATATAATAATTATAATAATAACGATTGTCAAATAAAGCAACGCACACTCGGTTCCTTTTTCTAAATTTAGAATTCTTTTTCCTCTTATAATTGTATATAAATGGTGGCGCAAAAATAACACGTGAATATTATTTTCAGTTACTCCTCATATACAATATACAAATATACAGAGGGTTGGCAAAATTTAATTTTTTTTTTTTTTTTTACTTTTCCCAAAAAATATTTTTATTTGATTACAGAAGTCAATAATAATAATAATAATAAATTAATAAATATATATTTGAAATGGTGTTCCTTTCCCCTATGCATTTATATATATATACAGGGTGTCCGAGAATTATCTGTACAATTTTTGGCTGTTATTAAAAGTCAACCATGAAGTGTAGAAATTCCAGTTTTGTCTCATTTTACAGAGAATCTCATTAAGTTTTTTCTGATACCAAGTTTTGACAAGTTTTTTAGAAATTCCAGTGTGTCCGAACATTATCTGTACAATTTCATCTTTTCATAAAATTCTTGATAACACACGTAAAATTCTTAAACAAGATTATTTAGAATCTGTATTTTCAAAAGTTTCTTTTATTAAAGTAACGTTGTTACAAACATTCGATATGTGCACCATTAGTGATTCGCAAAACATCCAATCGATACTCCAAATGTTGCCACGTACGCTGCAGCATATCCACATCAATTCGCTCAATAGCAGCGGTGATTCTTGCTTTTAAATCATCAATGTCTGTCACCCGCGTACATTTCTAAAAAACTTGTCAAAACGTGGTATCAGAAAAAACTTAATGAGATTCTCTGTAAAATGGGACAACACTGGAATTTCTACACTTCATGGTTGACTTTTAATAACAGCCAAACATTGTACAGATAATTCTCGGACACCCTGTATATATATATATATATATATATATATATATATATATATATATATATATATATATATATATATATATATTCTGAAACCATAAAATATAAAAAAAAAGTTAGTATGATATATGATTACCTTTTTTGTGTTTGAGAAGTGAGTTAAAAGTAATTTATTTTGACTTTCTTTAAATTAAAACGCATTTTAAATTATTTATATATCATAAACAAGTCTCAATACATTCAAACGAACTTGTACAATTACCTTTTTTGTAAACATGCTTTGCCGATATACTGTATGACCCAACGCTATTCATTAATACAAAAAACATGCGGCAGGAAATAATAAACACGATATACAGGGTGAGGGAAAAGTCCCTGTGCACCTGCAAGAAGTGTAGGGAACCTGGACCTGCACTGTGTTGCAAATGGAAGGTGCACAGGGACTTTCCATTCACCCTATATATATATATATATATATATACGATGTTAACATGTTTATTTAGTAAGATTATAGAACTGTTTTGCGAAGGTAATATATATATATATATATATATATACATATATATATACACGATGTTAACATGTTTATTTAGTTAATTTAACCAGCCTTAACCAAAGCTAACTTAACCCAACCTAACCCAACTGAGTGCTTCGTATACTGCGTGCCCGAATAATATTCATAAAAACAATGGAATTGCCGAATTTGGCATCTCCACGAAGATTCATTCACGACTTTTGGAAAAAAAGAAAGAAAAAAAAAGTGAAATACTAAACTGAAAAATATTGTAGAATTATTTAACATTTTTCAACCTTCACAAAGAGTTATGTGACTTTAAAGGATCTCTGATTATGATATATATGTATATATACAGTATATATATATATATATATATGAATAGAAACGACGTAAATAAGGAGCGTCTCTGCACACGGGGAAGAGAAATAACGAATAAATGAAAAATGAGGCGAACCGCCCGGGAATTGAACCCAGGGCCTTCCAATTGCCGGTTGGATGCGCTACCATTACACCACGGACCTCATCAATCATAAATCGAAATTCTCCTACATAGGGCAGAAACCAATGCCCTGAGAGGGCACCCTCGCAAGTCGTGAATATGTGCATTTAACTGCAATGACCACGCAGTATATAAATGAATAGAAACGACGTAAATAAGGAGCGTCTCTGCACACGGGGAAGAGAAATAACGAATAAATGAAAAATGAGGCGAACCGCCCGGGAATTGAACCCAGGGCCTTCCAATTGCCGGTTGGATGCGCTACCATTACACCACGGACCTCACCAATCATAAATTGGAAGGCCCTGGGTTCAATTCCCGGGCGGTTCGCCTCATTTTTCATTTATTCGTTATTTCTCTTCCCCGTGTGCAGAGACGCTCCTTATTTACGTCATTTCTATTCATTATATACTGCGTGGCCATTGCAGTTAAATGCACATATTCACGATTTGCGAGGGTGCCCTCTCAGGGCATTGGTTTCTGCCCTATGTAGGAGAATTTCGATTTATGATTGGTGAGGTCCGTGGTGTAATGGTAGCGCATCCAACCGGCAATTGGAAGGCCCTGGGTTCAATTCCCGGGCGGTTCACCTCATTTTTCATTTATTCGTTATTTCTTCCCCGTGTGCAGAGACGCTCCTTATTTACGTCGTTTCTATTCATTTATATACTGCGTGGTCATTGCAGTTAAATGCATATATATATATATATATATATATATATATATATATACAGGGTCTGTCAAAAAAACTAAGCCAATTTGAAATCTCTATAAAATGCACAATTTGATAGAGATTTCAAATATTTTTTACACTAAATAAATAAAAGGCTCATAAATAATCTGTGATAATTTTATAACTTTATTTTAAATATTTTAGGAGTTATGCGGTTATTTCTACAGATTGCGAAAATTTCAGTTTTTCTCATTATCTTCTTTTTTCTCTTTTTCAGAATTTGTTTAGATTTAAAATTTTTCGTGAATACCTCTAAATATGCCATTCTCACATGAAGATAAAATAATTATAAAGCATTATAGAGTTGAAAAAGGTTATAGTGCAAGAAAATTACTTTCTGAATTCGATTATAAAGGATGGACTAGATCAGGTTTAGATTACTTATTGAGAACTATCGATGAAACAGGAAGCATTGAAAGGAAGGTTGGTAGTGGGCGACCAAAATCAGTTAGAGTAGATGAAAATATTCAGAAAGTGGAGGAACGTATCCTTAGTCAAGAGGATCGACCTGGTAGCCACATGACCTGCTCAAATATCAAAAGAACTAAAAATATCAGAATCAAGCGTAAGAAGGATTATTAAATCTGATCTGCAATTTAAACCATTTAAAAGAGTGCATGGACAAAGATTGTCAAAAGTAAACTGTCAGAAAAGAGTTGAGAAATCCAAAACGTATTTTATGTATAATAACTGAAGATAACTTTCCAAGACATTTTTTACGGATGAAAAACGTTTTACGGTAGAGCCACCAAGAAACTCACAGAATGACCGGGTTTATTCTGATGTTGCGAAGAAAAATGAAATCCAAGATGAAAGACTGTACGCAACAAGGAGTCACTTTTCTTCTAGCGTCATGGTTTCTGTTGGAATGTCCAAGTTGGGAAAAACTTCAATATTTTTTATTGAGCCAGGAGTGAAAATTAATGTTCAATATTATTCAAATACCCTGCTTGAGAAAATGCTTCCAGAAATGAGAAACTTGGCTAGTCAAGGTACTTTATTTTTCAACAAAATGGTGCAACGTCACATACTGCCAAAACAACCATCGAATATTTGAAAAAAGAATGTGCCTGAATTTCTGGAACCGAATAATTGGCCACCTAACAGCCCTGACCTAAACCCTGTAGACTACGGAATATAGGAAACTTGGCAGAGAGAGTGTATAGGAACAGAATAGGGGATGTCAATCATTTGCGTGAGTTGATTATCGCAAAAGGGGCAGAGCTCCCCCAAGAGCAAATAAATCGAGCAATAGACGAATTCAGACCAAGATTAAAAAAAGTGATAGAAGTGCAAGGGAATCATATTGAACAGTTCTTTTAATTTTATTAAACTAAAAATTATCTACAGTATATCGTAAAAAAAAATTTTTCAGGTTAAGTAGGAGAATCTCACTTTTTAGTTAATTATTAATAAAATTAACAATTCTGAAGATATCGTCATAAAAATTTAAAGGATAATAGGTGATTACCTATACTTTATTGTGTAAAAAATTCAACTTAATTAGATAAATGGTTTTGTTTTAATAAAGGTTTGAATTTGGCTTAGTTTTTTTGACAGACCCTGTATATATATATATATATATATATATATATATATATATATATATATATGGGAATGAACTCAGAATGGTTCCCTGAGGTTTTTTATGATACACACAGACCGTGCGTGGAACAGGGAACTCTTCTAGGATAATTAAATCCACTATAGTCCGAATAAGTAATGGTAAATGACAAATACCATAGTTTTTCTTTTCATGATGCTAGCCCAACGTGGGCAACGGGTCACTCGCAAAGAGGTCCCATAAATATAGCTTCCCTCACCAGCTATCTGCAAAGCAGATAGGATCCAGCTTTGGGACAGGATCTAGGGTTTAAGCAGCCTAGCCCAGCTACATTTAGAACCTCAATATAAGCAAAGACTCGCTGCCTTCACGTCAGATTGAATACATCAAAGCAAAAGGGGTAACTATTATATTTTAGACAAAAACCAAAACTTAAACCTCAACTGGCAGCGCCTTGAAAAAGTGGACGCTCAATTCTGCCAGTTGAGGTTTAAGTTTTGGTTTTTGTCTAAAAATATAATAGTTACCCCTTTTTCTTTGATGTATTCAATCTGACGTGAAGGCAGCGAGTCTTTTGCTTATATTGCGGTTCTAAATGTAGCTGGGCTAGGCTGCTTTAAACCCTAGATCCTGTCCCAAAGCTGGATCCTATCTGCTTTGCGGATAGATGGTGAGGGAAGCTATATTTTTGGGACCTCTGCGAGTGACCCGTTGCCCACGTCGGGTTAGCATCATGAAAAAGAAAAACTATGGTATTTGTCATTTACCTTTACTTATTCGGACTATAGTGGATTTAATTATCCTAGAAGAGTTCCTTGTTCCATGCACGGTCTGTGTGTATCATATATATATATATATATATATATATATATATAATAATATATATATATATAAGGCAGCAGCAATGATGTACCAATATCTTGATTCAACGCTGACAACGACGATTTCAGATTGATAATGAGACGAAGACTAATCATTGTTTTGTTCACACTGATTTTGAAAGAGGCAATTAAACATTTTATCTGAACCGAGGTTCGGATAAAAATAATAAATAAAGTAAAAAAAATTACGTTGATACTATTCAATGTTTATTCTTAAAATCAATGTTAAAGACTGCAGCAACTGCGGCAACTCGAAAAACGTGTTTTTCTCTAAAAATCTGTTTCAACATTTTTGTTTAAAAAAAAAAAAAAAAAAAATGACATGACATACGTTGACTCAAATATTAAATTTCCGCCTCATATTGATGGGCGTGGACAAACTGTTAGTCCACAATAGGTTTTAAATAAAATTAACTTTTGATTTGTTTAAAATCTTTTCGATACGTGATAGCCAGACACATCAACCTTGTCCCGAAGTTATTGTTTGAAATGTTAAAGAATCTGTCTAATCAAGGTTAACCGAATTAACTGAAATCAGTGTTAAAATTAGCGACAATTAAAATGGTGAAGAACTTTTAAACATCAACACCGACAAATTTAACATGATATCAGTGTTCATTTATGTTGATGAAATCAGAGTTTATTTGTGATTTCAGTGTTGAAGGACATCAAGTAAGTAATGATATATATATATATATATATATATATATATAATAATATATATATATTATATATATATAATTTTACGATGTAATCGTATTTTATGAAGACCATTAAGAGGAAATTATCAGAAGGATCTTATTGAATTCACGCACTGTCCTTCCAAATTGTCCCTTCCACATCTAAATCTTGTTTTTTGGTACGAAAATTTACTCTAATAACCTTGTGTCGAGTTTTATCACGCAACAAAAATACTCAATTCTGGTTCTGAAGTTGTCAGAGCTAATTCTAGATGAATTTTTATCCTATTTTTGGGGCCAATTTGGAAATTCAATCCAATTATTCTGATTTTATTTTACATTATACTTCAAATTTTCAATGTCGATCAGACCACTTTGGGATTTTCAGGGACATCAAATACGATTAATTCATGAATAGCACAGTTTGTTTTAATTTTATATATATGAAATTATCCCACCAACATATAAGAAATTGCGCCGTTATATACATTTATATGTCCATATATACACACACACAGTATATATATATATATATATATATATATATATATATATATATATATATATATATATATATATATATATATATATATATATATATATAACCTTTGGTTTGCTTCCGCCCTAATTGTTCATTCTGACGAAGGTCAAGCTTTTCACTTCACCTTAGACCTACAGTTTAACGTGGAATCCGAACCACGTCCCACCAGCAGCCCAGCGTCTAGGCCACCCGGGGTACCCATTTATTTACCAACCACTTTCTTTATTGCGCGGAGGATGAACAGCTGAGTTTTGCTGCGCGCCGGGTCTCGATTTCGGAGCCAATAGATTCGTAGTCAGCGACACTAACCACACCACCACCGAGGCGCCTGATATAATATCATGCATGGATCATTACAATTTTTTATATATATATATAACTGCAAAAGCAGAAAGAATTCAATCAGAGAAATGAATTAATAATTGCCAAACGCCCATGCACAAAACTCCATTTGCAAAAGCTATTATCATCGCCTTCCATGCTGCCTTTCGTTCTCTCTATAATTAATTATTAACATAAAGGAATTATATATATGTGTGTGTGTGTGTGTGTGTGTGTGTATAGGTACGCAGGGCGTTGTCTGGCTAAGTATTATTATAATCTGTTTACAATGGAAGCGGGGGAAGGGAGGTCTGCATTCAGAGTTATATTTACATGTAAAGAAATACTATCCATGAATGACAATATAATAAAAGTAAATAGATAAATAATAGTAGATATTGTTTCTATTTTTAACGTAACCTCAAATTTTATTCTGAAAATAGGTTATAAACGGTCAGAAAAGAAGGTCGAGATTGGATTATGTAAAACAAGTCGGTCAACTAATCGCACCGAGAGGCTGTTAAAAGCGAGTGATAAAGAAAACTGATTAAGTTTATCCTATATACGATGCTGGCATGAATTATATATATATTATATATATAGAGAGAGAGAGAGAGAGAGAGAGAGAGAGAGAGATTGACACACACATACTACTCAAATGGGTGGAAAACAACACAATGAAGTTCAATGAAGAAATATTCTAATTCATGAGATATGGTAATAACAAGGATCAACAGAATAAAAGGAAGCTATACAAAACACTTCAATACAAACAGATAACACCAAACCCCACAAGTCATCAGTCATGGAGTGATAATGTCATCGGGTACAGAATTCAGAGAATACTATCATACAACATTAAAATTACGACAGATAGAAAAATAATGGAAATTATCTGGAAGGGGCTTCTGTAGCAGAAAAGCAAACATCATGCTAATATGTATTATGAAAGAGTTTAGTCTTACCAATAATTGAGTACTGCTCAGTATTCACAAGCCCATATAGAAAAACAGACTTTGCAGACACAGAGGCCGTACAAAAGACTTTTACGTCTAAAATAGAGGAAACGAAAGATGAAGACAACTGGTCTCTATCATGAAAATCTCTTCCATTGAAAGAAAACAACGTGACCCAAACTTTAGAAATGAAACAGAAATAAACTGGAATGAGAGAAGAGGGGGCAGATTCTGTACTGTCCCAGATGCGGCGATGGACAGTGGACCATGGAAACGGGGATGGAAAATACAAAAAACAAAATATATATATATATATATATATACACACAGTCTTGCATAAAAGAAATCAAGATTTATTATATATAACGAATGTATAAAATCTATTTTACTTTAACTTGTTTTATAAAAACAATAAAAAGGTCAAAAATTGCATAAATGGATTGAATTAACTTTATAATAAACTTTATAAAGTTGACTTACTCAAATGTACTATTTATATAATTTGTAGTTTAAAATAACTAACTAAATAGGTCAGTTGTGAACGCAGTGCCATTCCAGGATAGTGATGTTACCTTTGAGGCACTGAACACAGAGGGTCACAGCAGAGGGTATATATATATATATATATATAGGCACTTTCCATGTTCTAAAAATACAAATATCGGTGGATAGCAAAATATTTGATATTTGCTTTGATATACTAAATATAGGTGAAGGATGGATATATATATATATGTGTGTGTGTGTGTGTGTGTGAAGGTGTGTGTTATTCCATAATAAATTGAGTTAGGTAAAGGTAAAAATAAAAATTGGGAATAAATTATTGGATATTTGGTTGGTTTCATTTCACTTTTCGGTGCAAGAAAATTTTTTTGTACATCACTTATAGAAACTTCGTGGCTCAGTTGGTGACACTGTTTTCCTATAAGTGAAGTGAAGACACTGAGGTCGGGAGTTCGAATCTCGATGGTGCTGCTGGTTATTGGAGTGGGCCGTATTTAGTTTGGCCTGAGCTTGCGCCAGTTTCTGACCCCCACCTCCCCCTAATTCATTAGTGTTGAGAACTACAGTCACCGTAGGATGGTGTTCATACGGAGATTGAAGCTTATATAATAATAATAATAATAAAATAGTGAAGGGTAACTTTTGTATTTCGAAAACATATATGATAGAACGAGATATATCCAGAGTTGCGCTTGAAAGGACATTTTTTTTGTTTTTTCTCGTGTTGCTCAGAGCAACTCAATCATGTTGCTCACAGCAACTCAGTCATGTTGTTCACAGTAACTCGATGAGTAACGGTGTATTCAGGACAACTTTTTTCTGTCTCTGTCCTTGCTGGAGTCCTCTTAATTTCAAAATGATATGTCTGATTTTAGGTCTGTATTTGCGGTGCAGTAAATCGTCTCGTCCATTTTCAGAATTCACCGTTAATTTCAGTAAATTCTTTAGAGGTTGATTCATTCGTACAGCCGAACCTCCTGAAGGAAGAATGTATAGATGTTTGCGAATGTTGTATTCCTTTCTCTCGCAAAAACTGTTCAAACTGTTTCGAGGTGAATTCACGTCCCCCCATTAGTACGTAGTCCGAGCTCGATGTATCCAAAACCAAAATAAATTGTGTTCCAAACTTCTGTACTGTTTCTAACTTCTTTTCTAGTAAAGGCCGAGCGGACATCCATTCTGAGAATTAGTTTATTCCTCCGAGTAAACATTTATTTTCTGTCTTCGTTTTTGGTCAAGTTCATTTAGTCAAGAGAAACTAATTCTAAAGTCTGTTTAGTTTGTACTTTTTAAACGGGTTGCTTAGGGTTACTGTATGAATTTTTACTCGTTTGACAGGATGGGCAACTTCGTACTATATGTTGGAGATTATAGAAAATTGGATGCCAGACTTCCCTTACGAGATGTTCGAGTTTCGTACGTCATAATTGGTAAATGGTAATTCAGAGAGTTCGTTTAAAGTCCTAGCTGTGATGGCACTTAGTATTTTTATAGTATACAAGAGCTCCATGATCAGTATTAATAACAAACTTAGTTCCTATAATAAATGGTTTGAAAGTCTTCACATTCCATCGTAAAGCTGCGAGTTCTTTCTCCATAAAAAATATTTCAACTGATCAGAGCTAAAAAACATTGAGACATATAGACTGTATTTCTATAATTACCGTTTTGCTTCTGTATCAAACAAGCATCCACTACGACCTCTAATGGTCCAGTACTATCGTAGTCTGGGTAAGCTAAATTTGGTAAGTTAATTAATTTGAATTTTAAATTCTCAAAAGCTCGTTGACATTCATTAGCTCATCTGAATTATTCTGCATTTGTTAATTCAGTTAAAGATTTAAGGATTTGGGGATGTGTTGGCGGTAAAACTTTAGGGTCTTCTTACCATTTTCACAGTCTTTGATACGAGGTAGTCCAGAAAAGTTTTCAAGTTTTTCTGAAGAGGCTTGATTCCAAACGCCAAAACTCTGGATCCCATCTACGTACGTACCTCACTTCTCTTCTAAAAACACCACACTTCGGTAACTTGATCTTTAAATTATATTCCTTCAGCTTATCCAGTACTGTATTCAGATTTTTCAGATGTTCTTGGAAAATGGGGACTACTACTAATATACCATCAGAAAAAGAGAGCACATTTTTTCGAGGATAACTTACCTAAAACTAGACCTATAAACTTCTGAAAAGTACTAGGATAATCGCAGAGCCCAAATGAGCTTTAGTTCAGTGCAAATAGATTTGGGATTAGTGAATGTAGTATAGGACCTACTTTCTTTGGCGAGAGGTTCTTTATAATATCCTCGTGTGAGATTAAATGTCCTGAAGTAATAATTTTCACGTATATTGTATATCAAATTCCATCGACGAGGGGAGGAAATCTCTCGCGTTGAGCAATTTACTTCAATCTCTGTAATAGCGTCTCCATACAGCGTTTAAATCTGAAGATATTTCTTTTCTCATAGATCAAAGAAAATAAGAGTTCACAGTCTCGCTTCATTTTGCCCTCTCATTGATATACATTCACTATTTAGTGAAAAACGTTCTAAAATTTATTGTCAAGTTGGTTGTACAACATGAGTTCGAAAGTTTATCATCAATTGTTATTATTACCGGATAATTATTCCCATACGAAACTAAATTAAATATAAGGGTTTCATAGATGCCAAAAACTACTATAAAATTAAAAACTATAGTGACCATCTGTATATATATATTAAAAGCAAGTAAATGATGTAATTGCCAAACTATTCTGGAAAAATGTGAAAGATATATTTGAGATTTATTTAAATGTCATTTAATCAAAGCAAGAAGATTAAAGGCAAAAGAAATTTGCATTTTTTTAATCTAAAAAATAAGCCAAACTTTAAAGATAATAAAATGCCAATTTAGTCTTGATATATATATATATATATATATATATATATATATATATATATAATGTCGAAACTTGGCATTTAATGGATTCTGTTGCACAGTTTGTGCGCTGTTCTGTACTTATGTTTGTAGTTAGTTATTTGTGTCATTATTTTGCAATTTACTAAAGCAGTTTATTTACGTCCCAAATATCCAAGGCGAATCAAAGGAGGTTTAAAAACTTGAAAAAAAAAAATGCCCAACTTTCCTTACATTATAAAATATAAATGGTGTAATTTATAATGTCTGCGACGCTTTTTGATCCGCGTGAATTAACTATCTGACACTCTTCATGCAGGAAATGAGTGAAGATCTTTTTGCTTATTTTCTTTTATGTTTCACAAATATACCAAATAACGAAATAAAAGAAGAAACAAACTTAGAAAATAGTGATTGAATATTACTCTATTATGAATTTTGATTGAATTGAATCCTCTTTTATCTCTTCGTATGGTGGATATCTTCTAGAGCAGGGATCACCAACCTTTTTTTTGTTCACCGCCCACTTTACAATTTTTTGAAAATTAAAAAAGCTTATCGCCCACCTTAGATCAAAAAGAATAAATCAACATAATCGATAAAATAAATAATTAAATAAATGTTTAATTACCTTTAATGTGAGCCCACTAGTGGGCGCTACCGCCCAGGTTGGTGACCCCTGTTCTAGAGTCACGAATCTTTGCTATAGTTCTCAGTTTTGTGAGTTGGACGTGCGAAGATCATAATGGTTTTAATACCTCAGTGTTAAAAAATTTAGAGATATTATATACTGGATCAGATTTCACTGTTAGTGAATGTTATTCAGACTGGCATACTTTACCAAAAAAAACAAAAACATGTTAAAAGAAGTTCCAGTGCCAAAACGTGTCTCCTTGATCTGGTGATAGTAAGAAAGAATTATAGTCCAGTTTTAAACCCTTCTTCTGCTCTCCAAATCTGCTTACAAAAAAATCTAAGCACTTAAGTTTGCATCTCAGAATTAGAAGTGTTAAAAAAAAAATTATAGGTTTCTTTTATTAGGTTTTAATAGACGCCATGTATGACTTTCATATCTAGTTTAATAGAGCATGGAATCACGACTAGCGTCTCACTTAAATTGGCTTTAATGTACACTAGTAGAATGATTGTCACATATAGATTTCAATTTGTGTGTGTGTGTGTGTGTGTGTGTGTGTTCAGAATTGTTTCTGTAAAGCAAATTATAAATAAATTTCTATTTATACATTACTGAAAAAAGTACTCTGACCTTGTTTCTTCCGTGATCTTGAATTTTATGTGTATAGAGGGATCTGCTTATTTGAGGTTTTAGACAGTAGAGGTCTGCACGGGCACGGGTAGGGCCGTAAGCCCGTGCCAAGCCCGCCCCATGAGCCCGGTATGGGTGGGCTTGTTGAAAGCATGACGGACACGGGCCGGGTATGGGCTGAAAATATAGTGTCTGGCTAAGGGCTTCAACTTTTTTAAAATATGCAGTGAATGATAAAATATATAAAAAAATAACGTAAAATATTTGTAAATTAAAAAAAAATGCCGCTAACATTAATTTTATTATTGCTGCTTGTTATAATACACGATTTCGATAGTCACACACCTATAATATTATAGATGGCATAGTGTTACAGTTATAGGTCGGTGACACAGTGTCAAATGCGGACCGGACCGAGCCGGGTGCATGTTTTATAAAATTTGTACGGGCCAGGCCAAACACGGGATTCCAAATAAAAAGAACATAACTGGCCGGACAGGGCTAGACCCAAAACTCACGGCCGTGTCTGAAAAAGTAGGCCCGTGCAGACCTCTATTAGACAGTCATCTCACTAAAGAATTAATTTGGCTGTATAAGGATTAAAAAGGGTCTCATCAAAATTACTATGAATAGCTTTTGAAATTGGAAATAAAGTTTAGAAGAACTAAACCTACCTCTCTAATTTACTCTTCAAGGTAAACATCCTGTTTCTTAAATTTCTTATGTATTGAATAGGCGATCGTCCTCCGAGTTCAGATGATATAGCGACCCGTGGTTTAACTTCTACGTTAAACTATACATAGATCCCCTATCATATGACTCTGGCAGCTAGTACTGAGGTAAAAATCATGCAGCTAACAGCAACAATTACGTATGCACGAGCGGAAGCATCTCTATTTACGGGATCATCCATCGACCACTCATCAATATAAGAACTTAAATAGGAATTCAGCTCGGCTGTAAATGTATACTCGTAAATGCTCGTGAAAAAGGGTTTCAAAGGGAGGCTTTTAACACTGCCATTCATGATTTTTATAAGAAAATTAATAGTAAACATCTTAAGCGAAACTGTATCGTAGTTTATGTAACCTATATACACGAAAGACATCGCTACTGTGTTGTGTGTGTGTGTGTGTGTGTGTGGTGTGTGTGTGTGTCTCTCTCTCTCTCTCTCTTCTTCTATTTCTAGTGCGTGAAATATCAGTAGGAACCAGATGTGTTGTTTACGGTAAATATCTCTGTTATGAGCTTATGAACACACACGAGAAACACACTAATATACTGTTTGAATTAGAATCACACACACACACACACACACAAATAAACATATATATATATATGTGCTGATATTTATTATAAAGTTATACTAAAAATTATGTCATCATATGTTGACTGCGCAGTATGATGCACGAATGAATGAAAATGTGCGTCATGTAATTATTACTTAATTAATGCGTATAAAGTGACGTGAATTAAATTCATTTGTGTTCTGAAGTGTGGTATTAAATGTTCATGACTTCAGAGGTAAAAATATATAAGTCATGACAACTCGCTGGAAGTTTTAATTGAGTTGTCTTTATGGTGCAATAGTAATGGTGCAATAGTAAGTAATTTCTGCATTATATATGACGTCATTATATATGACGTCGTACAGAAAACTTTATAATCAGCAGTTTCATTGATATTTGGGTTCCAATATTTCTCGGTATTGCTCTGAAGCGGAGATTTCAAACCATTAAACCTAAAAGGGTTATTTGATTAATAGGAATTATCGGAAATTATCAAAAAGCAAAGCTTGTTTTGATTTTGCTAATTTATGTTCTGAAATTGATAAAAATATTCATTGTTTAAAGTTGAACTGCCACGCTTGATCGCTCAATCTAATAACACATAAGCAGTTTCTTGGGTTGCTTGAGATGAAGTAAAATATTAGTGAACGTACATCTTGACTCCTGAAAATACTGAAGTTAACTTAAAGCAATCCTGGGACCGTTGCCAAATTGTTAATTTACAAGTTTTTACAAAACACGAGTTATTTATTCACGGCTGATATCGACTCTATTTTTTTCAGTGGTAATTGTCTCTTATTTCGTCCTTGTCCAAATCTGATTCAGATGCTCGGTGTAGTGACGACGTTTTTATATTGTTTTATATATTATATTTTGGGGATTTACTTCGCCTCACACACACACACACACACACATATATATATATATAGATATATATATATATATATATATATATATATATATATTAGGTGATTTTTTAAACATCTGCTATTTTAAAAAGTTTGTATTTTTTATTAATTAAAATAAGAGCATGACATTTTTAGCGTACCTTCACTACACATGGAGAATTAGGTCCCTAGTGCAAAACATGCTCTATGTGATGTCCTTCTCTTCAGCTCATTAACTGTACACGAACAACAAAATTCTGCTGTACTCTAGACAGAGTTTTGGTTGAAATCTGAGAAATTTCTTTGTCTGTGGGTTCTGTTTAAACACTGTCTTTTAAATAACCCAACAGATAAAAAAAGTCACAGGGGGTTTAGATTTGGTGATGTTGGTGGTCATGATATTCCTTTTAAATCCAATAAAACCTAAAGCTTAAGGGCCAAAATAAATAAAATAAATAGGCCAGCTTCATAATGATTTATGTCACTGTAAATTACTGTAATGTACTGTACTGTAGTGTAATATACTGTATTTATTTTATTAATAAAGGTTATCCAATTCAATTCAATTTAATTTAATTTAATTTAATTTAATTTAAATCCATGTATATAAAAAACCTATTAACCAAACCTAAACTTGATGCCATCGAAACGAGAAGAGCGCGTGATCAAATGTTTCGGGCGCACTTGAGAACTCGACTAGTGTTTCTTGTTAAGTCATTAAGTAATGAAGTACTCGCTAATCTAGCTTAACCTAACCTAACCTAACCTAACCAGGACCAACATAAATTTTTTCGACAATAAAAATATTGCTATGTTTTTCTATAAATTTCTTAATGTTCCGAGGTACCAAATGCATTATCTCACAAAAAAGTATTCCATGACATCTGTGAATTATCACACATTCGACTACATTTATGCCCACTTGCCTTCACACACAGACACACACAAAATTCAATTATTGTAATACAGATGGTCGATCCAATTTGTATAATAGAAATGGTTGAGTATGGTAGAGTACTATATAGTTCGATTGGCGGAAAACGTATCTACCCGCGAAACTATTATCAAACTTGCTCCAATATTCTACTGCGTTATCATTTACGTATGTAATAATTTCCTACTCGGTCTTTTTGAATCGCAACGAGCATATAGATATTGATTAATACTCGATGATGATGATGATGATGATGATGTAACGCTAAATCCTTCTGCATCATGCTCATAAACGTGAAAAACATTCATAAAAACACTGAAAGACTTTAGCTATCTGAAAGATCTTATTTACAGACGCGCTCAACACTTCCTATACAACCTTCCACCCTTTAATGACGATGCACTCGGAATGCAGCAGTATCACGGATTACTTTTGTAGTTAACCTTAGATTACACACACACACACACACACACACACGTATGTTCATGCAAGCTATATAGAGCATTAATATGCTTATCAACAAACATTTTTACACTTCTTATCATAATTAAGTCCTTCCTTGCTTGATTTGAGGAACTGACTGTTCTTCAGGAAGTGATTCAAGCCGTACCGGCTTCGCAAAATTTCACAATTTTTCTAATTCCTATTTCGAAACTTCGCATCTAAAATTCAGTTTTAAAATAAATAAATAAATAAATAAAAAGAAAACAAATATGGGAAGTACAAGCTAAAAAACGAGTTCATATCATTACACACACACACACACACACACACACACACAATGTGTGTGTGTGTGTGTGTGTGATTAACATCGCTGACTACAAAGCCACCAACCTCGATTCCCGGTGACGGCAGTCGGCGCGCAGCTTATCCAGTTGTTCATCCTTCAAAAAAAAAAACGTTTGTAGATAAATGGGTACCCTTGGTAACCTAGTGGTTAAGACGCTGGGGCTGCTGATCGTGAGGTCGAGTAAAAGTGAGGACTTTGTAATTTCTGAGCAGCGGTGATGAGTCGTGGTTCGGATTCCACGTTAAGCTGTAGGTCTTAGGTGGAGCAACAAACTTGACCTTCGTCAGAATGAAAAATTTGGCGGAAGCAAAATCAAGGTAACCAACATATATATATATATATATATATATATATATATATATATATATATATATATATATATATATATAATGAACACAGACACGTACTTTCATTTAGATTTAATAGAAACAGTTTCTATTTCCTGCCTCCAACCCCACTCCCCAACCCCCAAAAGAAAATATTGCGCCAGTCACCATGGAAACCAATGTATGCGTCTCGAAGGACACATTTATTAAAAAGCGTACTTTACGAAACACTTCACACTATTATTATTATTATAATTATTATAATCGGCCAATGAATTTTAACTTAAGAACGATAACTGTCACACTGTACTCATTGTTTCTTCAAAATCAACCGTTTCCTTCGAAATGCTGATTTCGGTTTCTATGGTAACTGGGCGGAGTTAGTGAATTTAAATCTTTGAAACTGCTGTGTCTACGTTATTCCTGGTCTTTAATGGGCGTATGAAGGAGGATGCGCTTTATATAACCGTATATATATATATATTATATATATGAAGAGAAATTTTTATTTTACAAATTGATTGATTTCGATTTCCAAAAGGGATATTCTGAGCAGGATAAAAGGTAAATTGAAGTAAAAGAAAATCAAGGTTAAAAATGTGGGTGATTTTGAGAGTACATTTTTTGCTAACTTTAGTTTTTATCCTGATGACGATTACTTCTGGGAATCGAAATTAATCGATGTGAAAAAATATTCTATCATACGTTGAGTTATATATATATATATATATATATATATATATATATATATATATATATATATATATACACACTCGTATATCTACTATATAACCTTGGTTAACCTTGATCTTGCTTCCGCCCGAATTGTTCATTCTGACGAACGTCAAGCTTCTCACTCCACCTTAGACTTACAGTTTAACGTGGTATCCGAACCACGCCCCAGGTAAGGGGTCAGAAATTACAAAATCCTCGCCCAGACTCGATCTCACGACTTCCCGATCAGCAGCCCAGCTTCTTAACCACTAGGCTACCCAGGGTACCCATTTACTTACCAGCCAAGTTTTATTGTGTGAAAGAATGAACAGCTGGGTTTTGTTGCACGCCACCTGCCATCACTGGGTCTCGATCCTGGGGCCGATGGATAACGGGGGCCATGCTAACCACTGCACCACTGAGGCGCATAATACAGTGTGTAATATATATATATATATATATATATATATATATACACACACACATACAGGGTGTCCCATAAGTCCGGCATCATAGGAAAAATAATAAAAAAAGGCAAAACAAAAGCTTTTATTTACAGAACGTGCTATTGTTCCGTAGCCCATTCACAAAATTCCATCCGCCGGTCGGGATCACCTTCGCTTAATTTCTGTAGGATCTGAAGTTTATATGATGCCATTTGTGAGCCTGAGGAATGCGATGGATGCTACTTTTCGACACTCCTGTCTCGGCGGACAATCGCCGAAGAGACTTATTGGGACTTCTGTTAAAATGAGCCAGGATAGCAGTCGCTGTATCATCGTCAGTGGACCTCCTTGAAGGTCCACTGCGTGGTTTATCTTCTATGGATCCTGTTTCCTTGAACTTTGCAACAAGTCTGCTAACACAACTCTGTGTTATTGGCTCGCGGTCTCGATGCAGTCTGCTAAATTCAGCAGCGGCCTCTCTTTGACTCCGATTTCCTATGAGTAGAATTATCTGGATTCGTTCTTCCTTGCTCACAGACATTATGGCCTGTAGAAAGAGAAAAATATGAATTATGGTTTGTAGAAATAGAAAAATATGAATTTCTCCTATGATGCCGGACTTATGGGACACCCTATATATATATATATATATATATGAAAATTATTTCACGAAGGTAACACGTGAAAAATATTTATGATGAATAAAACCACGAAGGAAAGGAAACACAAAATGGTGCTCAAGCGCTTGAGCACCATTTTGTGTTTCCTTTCCTTCATGGTTTTATTCATCATATATATATATATATATATAAGGGTGGCGCAAAAGTCGCGCATCATAGGAATTTTCAGTGTTGATTATAATATATTGTCAACATTGAAAATTCCTATGATACGCGACTTTTGCGCCACCCCATATATATATATATATATATATATATATATATATATATATATATTATATATATATATATATATATATGTGTGTGTGTGTGTGTGTGTGTGTGTGTGTTCCTATACATTTGAATGATAGAAGTAGGTGAAGTGAGTAACAGAGATGTGATCTGTATCGATTATGTTATCAAAACTTATTATGAGTAATGCATTTCAGTATTCGATTTTCGATGTGGATTTGGATTTGAATCCGAATTTTTTTTTTTTGTCTCATTCACCGTTTCCAGACTGGAATTGGAATTGGAATTTATTTTATATTAATTTTGAACGTTTATTTGGCTTCAGATTTGGAATAAACTGGATTTAATTTCAGACTGTTCGGAATTATTTAACGTAACTGATATATATATATATATATATATATATATATATGGCCTGGTGAAGTAGAGAGTTGGTTATTAAATAACACAAGATAGGCGATGTTCAGTATCTGGAGAAACAGTATGTCGCAGCAACTAGTTTACTGACGCAGATGTTCAAAATGTTCAAAATGTTCAAAATTTGGTGTTATTTACAGTAATACATTATTTTGATGTATAAGGTTGTAACATATATTCTGCTCAATTTTTTATTTAATTCAGAACAAAAATTAAGTGACTTATAATGACAAATTAATCATCAATATAATTTCCTTCTTTTTCTATAACCTCCTCCCACCTGTAGAAAAGGTTTTTATGCCACGTTCGAAGAAATCCCTTGGTTTCGAGTTAAAAAAAGGGGATCACTTCGTTTTCGATAGCTTCCCTGGATTGCAACTTTTGTCCATCTATGTGGTGTTGCAGACTTCTGAATAAATGTAGTCTGAAGGTGCGATGTCCGGAGAATAAGGTGGATGAGGCATTTTTTCCCAACCAAATGCCTCCAATTGGGCAGTGGTGATTCTAGCAGTGTGAGGGCGCGCGTTATCCTGGTGGAATAGAACGCCTCTGCGATTAATTAATGCTGGACGCTTTTCTTGTAATGCCATCTTCAATCGTTGGAGTTGTTGGCAGTCGACTTCAGCTGTGATTGTTTGGTTATCTGGCAGAAGTTCAAAATGAATAATTCCTTGCATATCCCACCAAACGCATAGCAAAATTTTCTTTGGATGGGGTCCATTCCTTGGCTAAGGTTCAGGCTTTGTTTCACGACTAAGCCACTGATGTCGAAGCTTAATATTGTTATAAAGGACCCATTTTTCATCCCCAGTGACGATCCGATTCAAAAACGGTGCCTGCAGTTGCCGAGAATGCAGTGATGCGCAAATATCGATTCGATGTTGAAGATTCGCTCGTGACAAATCATGCGGAACCCATTTTCCAACCTTCACTACTTTTCCTAACAACTTCAAATGACGATGAATGGTCATATGGCTAACGCTGAGTTGCGGGCTATATTCTCTTACAGTTACCGTTGGGTTTTCCTCCACTGTTCCTTTCAGCAACTCTTCATCTAACTCATTTGGTCGTCCTGTTCGTTGATAATCTTTCAGACTGAAGTCTCCATTTCTGAACTTCTCAAACCGTCTCCTACACATCCATTCGCTCACATCATCATTTCCATAAACTCTTTGAATGATTTTTGTGGATTCACTAGCGTTAGATCCTTTATGAAACTCAAACAGCATCACATGTCGAATATGCTCTTTCGTGGGCTCCATGTTTTTTCAATTACTGTAATATCGTAGGGGTGGCGTTGTAAATGCATGAAAAAACACCAGAGAAAATATTCATTAGCCTAATCTTACACTAGCCTAAGTCATTCTGTATCATTCTGTATCGTGATAAAACCTGTGCGTGCAAACCTGTCGCCGCGTGTATTTTGCAACATTTCTAAAACTATTTTACATTATCTTGAGGTTATTCTATTATCTATCGTCCGTTTTATAATCGAGCAGAATTTATGTTACAACCTGATATAATATCTGTATTCATTTTTTCGTTAAATTTAATAATTTTAATATAGCTTTTTGATTAATATATATATATATTTAAGTTCGAGAAGAACCGATTCGCCTCTATTTTAAAGGGCATATCTCGGCGGAAAAACAAAGAAAAAGTGAGAGGAAAGACAGGAAAAAGAAAGGGTGGAGGGGACAGTCGAAGTGGAAAAAGACCAAGGATGACAAGGACTGCAAGGTCGAGCCCCATCATCCATGGGTGCCAGGGCCGGGAGGGCGCACGTGAAACCTCCAGGAACAAGCACGTTCAAACGAGCACAAAGAGCACTCAAGAGCACGAGCTTAGAACCCCCTTGCGGGGACATATATATATATATATATATATATATATATATATATACTATAAGATGGGGTAACTGGGCCCTACTAAGTTTAAGGTAAATTTCGTGAGATAACAGTATAAATTTTTTCCATAAATTGTAGATATCTACCAATGTATAGGTACCTTAAATGTATGGAAAAAATAATAACGAAATTTACCTTAAACTTAGTAGGGCCCAGTTACCCCTGCAGATGCCCAGTTACCGCATCTTACGGTATATTATATATATATATATAAAAGGCTCCTCGGTGGTGTAGTGGTTAGCGTCGCTGACTACGAATCCATCGGCCCCGGGTTCGAGACCCCGACGGCAGCCGGCGCGCAGCAAAACCTAGCTGTTCATGGGGCGTAGTTCGGATTCCACGTTAAACTGTAGGTCTAAGGTGGAGTGAAAAGGGAGTGAAAAGCTTGACCTTAGTCAGAATGAATAATTCGGGCGAAAGCTAACCAAAGGTTTTACATATATATATATATATATATATACACATACAGGGTCGTTCGAAAAATTTTTAAATAATTTATTTGATGTGTCGTGCGTGTATCAGTGAAATAATAATTATTAATTATAATTTATCATTATTGCTATTATTAAACATAATATTCAATAATTCCAATCAACCCTAAATGAAGTAATTAAATGTTAGCTTGAAAAAAAAAAATCAAAATGACAGAAAATGAGCGAACGTATTTTTTAACGGAGACTAAATTATATAGAAAAACAGATAAACCTGGCTACAATACTGTAAATGATTACACATAAATATAGACGATCGGCTGTAATTTATAGTTAACTGTAATTTCACGGCGACTGACATTGTAACAACTATGTATTAACGTTATAGATAATTAATTGTTGTGGTTTGATTTTGAGTAGAATTAATTTTTTTTTTTTACAAATAAGGAAGCTCACCTGTATTAAATAATTTCTCCAAATACCAAAGATTAGGTAGGGTTAATGAGCCATATAAAAATTCTTTATATATATATATATATATTATATATATATATATTGTAATAATTACATAATTGTATTATTTAATGTAAAATATTATGATGAGAAATGCATTTTTGGCATTCAAACGGTTACTAATTAATTTTATTCCTTTTTTTTTTCCCTTGTCCAAAGATTGTTGGGTTAAGTTTCAGACAACACCTGATTTGGATGGATACTCTTGGAAAGAAAAAAAAAATAAAAAAAAAATAAAAAAAAATTCTTAAGAAACATACAAAAATTACTAATTAGTAATAACTGGGTTTTGCGCTTTAAATTTTATTACTGCCACCAGAGGAGAATAAAATGTCAACAAAGGAAGACACAATATTATACCAAATTACTCTTTTTTTTTTTTTTTTAAAGAAATTCCATGAATTTTGACGAACCTTGTTTTTCCCCCAAAATTCAACTTATATTGAATACAGAAATATCAGTTCCATTTACCTGTTTATTTTTTCTTTCACACACACACACACACACACACACACACACACACACACACACACACACATATATATTTGACGGGGCATCGCGCTTCTTATTGCTAGCTAAGTGTAACCTTGATGTATAAATAAAAACGATCGCAATATTAATTTAAGATAAAAATACGACACGTGAATTCTATTAATGTCAGCTGGTTTTTGTGTGAAAAAGAAATACCCAGAAAATACCCAATCTTTTTTACTAATTCATAAGTATCCGCAGGTAATCCAGTTGTTAATTTACACACACACACACACACACATATATATATACACACACACTAACGTTTAAGATATATATATATATATATGTGTGTGTGTGTGTGTGTGTGTGTGTGTGTGTGTGTGAAAAGGTGAGGTTATTAACGTGAAGATTCTCTTTTCGTGACTGTAAAAAAAAAATAAACAAATAAATACTGATGTTACTGAGACTCATTTGATCATTCATGGAAGAGTGAAATTTTCGCAGAAACCTGAGGGTCCTTCTCAGACAGTCGTGTATATATATATATACATATATATAAAATTCAAAACTGAACTACCTTCAAGACGGTTTGTGGACCGCAAAATGAAGTAGGAACTCGAATCTCTCCTTGTGGTTCAAATTTAAGATCAAAATGTTAATAATACAATGGAATAAACACGATACTTTACCGACAAATTATCGCCTCAAAATACGTAGTAACTCCTTGTCACAAATGTACAATTAAGAACGTCAAGTTCACACTGACCTTTAATCCGATTCATATAAAATTCCTTCGAAATTTAGGCTGACGACGTTCTTCCATTCAAGAGTAAAACTGAGGTAATCTTCTTTATTCAGAATTTAATGCTAAGTGCAACAACCGCATATTTTTTTATGGAATCAGTAAAGGTTTCACTTATTCTGTTTCTTATTTCGTGGCCTGTAAAGTTTTAAACGATTATTATTATTCAAATTGCATATATATATATATATATATATATATATATTTGGTTAACCTTGGTTTTGCTTCCACCCGAATTGTTCATTCTGACGAAGGACAAGCTTATCCCTTCACCTTAGACTTACAGTTTAACGTGGAATCCGATTCACGCCCCACTACAGGCGGTGAGAAATTGCAAAGTCCCGGCTCGGACTCGATCTCACGACCTCCCGATCAGTAGCCCAGCGTCTTAACCACTAGGCTACCCAGGGTACCCATTTAACTACCAGCCAGTTTTTATTGTGTGGAAGGATGAATAGCTGGGTTTGCTGCGCGCCGCCTGCCGTCGCCGGGTTTCAAACCTGGGGCCGGTAGATTCATTGTCAGCGATGCTAACCACCTACACCACCAAGGCGCGATATATATATATATATATATATATATATATATATATAACGGGTGTGCCATAAAAAGGGGTGCATTTTAAAAAGGCTATAAAATCAACATTTGTCATTTAATTTTAATAAAACTTCTACACAATAAAACATATGTATTTATCTATATGCAAACAAGTTTTCAGACTAAAATATTAAATAATTCAAATTCTATCAACATTTAACGAAAGAGTATGATTTTTCTACTTAACATGCAAAAATTATCAACCTTTTTAATATTTTTTTATAAAAATAATTTTTAACATAAAATTTACCTGAAATTATTAAAAAAAATTGCTCGAAATGCTTTCCTTCCATTTCAATAACTTTTTTTATTCTTAGCCGGAATATGGGAGAACTTAGCAGAGCGAGTCTACAGGACTAGGATAAAAGATGTCGTTCATTTACGCGAGATCATCATTCAAAAATGGGAAGAGCTTCCACAGGAACAAGTAAATCGAGCCACAGATGAATTCTGGCCAAGAATAAAAAAACGTTATTGAAATGGAAGAAAAGCATTTCGAACAATTTTTTTTAATAATTTCAGGTAAATTTTACGTTAAAAATTATTTTTATAAAAAAATATTAAAAAGGTTTAATAATTTTTGCATGTTAAGTAGAAAAACCATACTCTCGTTAAATGTTGATAGAATTTGAATTATTTGATATTTTAGGCTGAAAACGTGTTTGCATATAGATAAATACATATCTTTTACTGTGTAGAAGTTTTATTAAAATTAAATGACAAATGTTGATTTTATAGCCTTTTTAAAATGTACCCTTTTTTATGTCACACCCGTTATATATATATATATATATATTAGTGATGGGACGATTAATCGGAATCGGAATCGAGAATCGGAAGAATCGAGCATTTTTCAGGAATCGGAATCGGAATCAGAATCGAGAGAATTGTACCATGATTTCCGATTCTTAAAACGATTCTTTAACTTTTAATAAGAAAATTAATTAATTTATTATCTTTTCAAAAGAGAGGTGGCGGTAGCGAAAGTGATACGAAAGGAAAGCGGAAGGTGTGTGGGGGTTTTCGTTTAACGGTTCTCTTGAAGCCACCCTGGTGCTAAACTGGGAAAGGGCCCGTTGGATGAAAAAAAAATATCTTTTTAGGTAATAACTAATAAGTGATTACGATTACGAGCGAAAGATGACAACTTAAGTAACACTGAACACAGAGTATCAGAACTGACAAGTCGCCACACGCATAGTGAACTAATATATATAGTGGATAAATAGCCCAAAACCTCTTTATAAAATATAAATGTTTAAAATTCAAATTTAAATGCCGTCAATTTAAAAATATTGAGAATCGGAATCGGAATCGAGAATCGTATCGGAATCGAGACTTTTTAGTGGTATCGGAATCGGAATCGTTAAAAATGTTGGTATCGTCCCATCACTAATATATATATATATATATCGTAAAGAACGACGCTTGTATAGGAGATATTCCGCGCAAGACGAGAGAGAGAAAACGGAACAAATGAAAAAATGAAGTAACCACCTGGGAATCGAACCCGGGATTTTCCGATTGCCGGTCAGACGCGATACCATTACACCATGGACTTCACTCTTCCAAACGCCGTAATTCTTCTACATACTCGCAGAAACCAATGCCCCAAGGGGGCACCTCCCGCATGCCGTAACATTATATACATTCAACTGCAAAGAACACGCAGTATAAATAACGTAAAGAACGACGCTTGTATAGGAGATATTCCGCGCGGAATATCTCCTATACAAGCGTCGTTCTTTACGTTATTTATACTGCGTGTTCTTTGCAGTTGAATGTATATATATATATATATATATATATATATATATATATATATATATATATGAACAATTCGGGTGGAAGCAAACCAAGATTACCAAAGGTATAATGTGTGTGTGTGTGTGTATACACAAAACTTGTAGTAACACAAAAGTATATTTTATGTTAATTTTAATACTTTCTGGAGATAATTAAAATTATGAAACGAATTAATATTAGTTATTACAAAGTTTTTATGTGTAGATATTTCTGAAAAGAAAATTTAAATTAAATTCCTGAACTACACAATAGAATGCAAAGGGTACACACGGCTTTAAACAGCGAATATTTGACTTCGCTCGTACGCAGAAAGCCTAAAGTTCTCTGAATACGTTTGTCAATAAAAACAAAACAGAATGTGTGTGTGTGTGTGTGTGTGTGTGTGTGTGTGTGTGTGTGTGTGTGTGTGTGACTTGAAAATGGGGTAAAATTTAAAATGTATTTTAATCTCTCCTGATGCGAAACACCAACGCTTTTTTTTTTAACTATTTCGGATATTGGTAATGCAACTGAGGAAATGCGCGATTTTAAATGACAACAAATACGACTCTCTTTTTTTCTGAAACACACAAAGCCAGGTTATAATTTTTTGCTTTTGCGTATCGTCATCGAATGAGTTATGTATGGAAGCCTCGTTGGTACGTCGACCCTCGAAATACTTGGCAACGCCGGGATAACTGCGTGATACCCTGGTAAGAGTTTGTTATTTCTGAACATTTAATTTATGCGTAAGCATGATGCCTAACTCTCATACCCAAATTAAAATTCACATTTACTTAATATAGTTCTTCTTGCCATATGTCAAAAGTATATACATAAATATATAACCTTGGTTTCGCTTCTGCCCGAATTCTTCATTCTGACGAAGGTCAAGCTTATTGCTTCACCTTAGCCCTACAGCTTAGCATAGAATCCGAACCAAGTCCCACCACGGGTGATCAGAAATTATAAGTCCTCGCCCGGACTCGCTCTCACGACCTCCCGATCAGCAGCCCAGCGTCTTAACGATCAGGGTACCCATTTATCTACCAACCAATTTTATTATATGAAAGGATGAACAGCTGGGTTTGATGCACGCCGCCTGCCGTCATCGGGAATCGAACCCAGGGTCACTACACCACCGAGGAATATATATATATATATATATATACTGTATATATATACACACACACACACACACGGTGTTTCATAACATGTGGAACGCACTTTCAGGATGGATTTAGGACCTGAAAACAATGAAAAAAGTTTATATAAACATATGCCCGAAATCGCTTTGTTTCCGAGTTACAGCCCGTTATGTGTTCCAGCAAGTATTCGTCTTACCTTTAAAGGAAGTGCTCAAAATGACCGCCTTGCGCTTGAATACACGCCTGAACATGCCTCGTCATAGACTGCCTGACACGTTCAAACATTCCAGGTATTGCTCGGATTTTCTGGCATCCTTGTTCTACACGTTGGCGAAGCATTTCAACGTTGTCAATGGGTGTCACATAAACGATAGATTTCAGATGACCCCCACAGGTAAAAATCGAGTGGATTCAGATCCATGGAGCGAGCAGGCCACGCAATGGGTCCTCCACGGCTTATCCATTTATCAGGGAAATGGTCATCCAAATAGTTTCTGGCTACTCGACTAAAATGAAGCGGAGCGCCGTCATGCATAAACCACATACGACGTCGGACACCAAGAGAACTTCATCTACTAAATCGCTTAAATCATTCCTTAAAAAATTGGAATAGGATTCTCCTGTTAATCTTCCAGGCAAAACAAAAGGACCGATTAAGTTGTCGGCAATAAGTCCTGCCCATACATTGCTGCTAAATTGTTGTTGGTGCCTCGACTGGATGATGGCATGTGGATTCTCTTCGGCCCAGTGATGAGTGTTGTGAAAATTGATCACGCCATTTCTTGTTAAAGCAGCCTCATCAGAAAACAACACGGAGGATAGAAAAAGAGGATCGCGAGCACACTGTTGAAGGAACCAAGTACAAAAAGCCTCTCGTGATGGGAAATCAGCTTCAGTAAAGCCTTGTACTCTCTGAATGTGATATGGGTAAAGCTGTTGTTCCCGTAAAATTCTCCACACAGTTGTGTATTTTACAACCCTCTGCTGCTGCTGCTGCTGCTATCCTTCGGGTGCTGATACCAGGATGTTCCTCTACGGGATTCAGGACCCGCTCCTCCAACTCAACAATGATCCTCTATCACCAAGACGCTCGTCTATTCTCTGAAAGGTCTTCTTTTCTAGCAGACGGCGATTCGGAAACCTTTCCGCATACAGAAGTCTTGCTGCGGCCGCATTACACTTGGCAAGTCCATACATGAGATGCATGTCTGCCATTTCTCTGTTTGAATAAGCCTCCATTCTCACTTCAAATGCACACTATCACTGAATAGCACAGAAACTTTTAATTTTGTTTTCACTGGACTGCACTTATTTACGATAAGAAGTTACGAACAGTGAAACACCGTGATGCACCTCACTGACTGATGACTCTACACTCAACGATATTGAAACATGTCATAGAATGTACGAAACATTACAATCGGCAAGGCCATACATGAAACCATACATGAAATAAGTCTCGTACACACTCGCAAACATTGTCGGCAAGCAGTGTTTGTAAATAGTTTGCGGAAAGAATTGCTGGAACACAAAACGGGCTGTAACTCGGAAACAAAGCTATTTCGGGCATATGTTTATATAAACTTTTTTCATTGTTTTCAGGTCCTGAATGCATCCTGAAAGTGCGTCCCGCATGTTATGAAACACCCTGTATATATATATATATATATATTGTGTTCTATGTGAAAAGATGTTTAACTCTTCATACTTCCACTTAAACTATAAATGCATCAATGAATAAAATGGTGGTGTCGTGGTTAGCATTGCTGACTATGAATCTACCGACTCGGGTTCAATTCCCAGCGAAAGCAGTCAGCGCGTAGCTGACCCAGCTGTTCATCCTTAAATACAATAAAAAAAATTGGTTCGTAGATAAATGAGCACCCTGGGTGGCCTAGTAGTTAAGATGCTGGGCCGCTGATCGGGAGGTCGTGAGATCGAGTCCGGGCAAGGACTTGGTAATTTCTGACCACCCGTGGTGGGTCGTGGTTCGGATTCCACGTAAAGCCGTAGGTCCAAGGTGGAGCAACGAGCTTGACCTTCGTCAGAATGAATAATTCGGGCGGAAGTATTAACCCAAAGGTATACATATTTCTAATAAAACCCCTTTTTCTCATTTATACTTCTTATTAGCAAGAATTTGGAGAGACAATATGTCTGACCCAAGATTTTTCCTCGAATCAAGTTTCTTGAAGTCTCGAAAAAAGCCCTCCTGATAAACAGTTTTGAAGATCTTCAGGATCGTTTTTTTTCTATTCAGAGAAACCCTGACGCCCATAGTGTCGTCAGCAACGCCCCACCCCCGCCGCCCAAACCCAGCCAACATAAAAAAATACAACGTCTTACATAATTAGTTAGTTATAGCGTGTCTCGTGAAATCATAATTGGGGGGGGGGGGGGGGGGGATTACGATGGGATAAAAATCATGCGAGAATTTATTACTGATCTATTTAAATAATTTAGAAAATGATATCTAAATTAAATGAACGTACGAGAGACATTTTAAAGTAGCATCAACACACGTTCTAAAGAAAATATTTGGATTAAAAACGAATTCGAGTTTTATATACATGTTGAGATTGAAAAATTGAGGGTTAATTAATAATATGATTTATGTTGGAATTTTCTCAACATAAAGAAAAAAACATAAGTTAGGTTTAATAGATAAATTATAGGAAATAGGCCTCAGATGAATTTAACTGACTACGTGACTTCTGGCAGGAGAACAGCCAGACAAGTTTAAATATGTTCATGCATGTAATGGAATGAATAAAGGTTCTACATGTCATTAAAAACGGTTTAGTTTCCAGACGGTATAGAATATATATAATAAAAGGACTTAATACAGTTAAATAGACCAAATAAGTTAGTTAAAGGAGCTATTGAAGAATAGGGACCCCAGCCTTCTTTAGTTAGGCTTATAAGGCTAACTAACGAAAATATCACGAGCTAACCTAACCAATCGTTAGGTTAACTGTACGCCCTTGACGATTGGTTAGGTTAGGTCATGATATTTTCGTTAGTTACCCTTATAAGCTAACTAAAGAAGGCTGGGGTCCCTATTCTTCAATAGCTCCTAGTTAAACAATATAAATAATTAGGAAACTGTAAAAACTAGTAAAATAATGTACTAATGAATGTTTCTAAGTTTTAGATTCGATGATGAATGAACAAAAGCGGTGCTACTGTAGTATGCGGTCTACCTACGATTCGGCGGTCTACCTTTTAATTATAGCTTCTTATCTTGTTTACAAATTGTTTGTTTACATCCCATTGTCAATCGCCCTTGACGATTGGTTAGGTTTAGTCATGATATTTTCGTTAGTTTTAACGAAAATATCATGATTAAACCTAACCAATCGTAGGTAGACCGCATACTACAGTAGCACCACAAAAGCTTTGTCTTGTGTAGATCGCGAGAAGTAAAACAAAACTCAGTCGCGTAAGAGTCAGTGGTTGGGAGTCGAAAAGTTGTCACGAAGAGAGGGTCGCATACAGTCCATCCGAAATTTGCATTCTTCCCACCTGTGTCATTTTTATTTTAATAGTTAGTCCCATCGTGCTCGTGCGAATTTGGGCCCACTTTTAAGATGAATTCATAACAAACCATTTAATTTCTCCTAAAGCTTACTAAAAGGAAACTTTCCTTCATAACCCTAGGCCTATTTTTTCCCGCGCTACGCTAAGCCATATTATTCATTTCCTTAGCCTCTTTGAATTCCGATTAAAACCTATTCCCCTTTATTAATTGTATAATGTAAGTGTAAAGTGATAAACAATGTTAGTTCCTTAGTTAAAGTCTGATTAATTTTCATTCATCACCGGAGGAAGGAACATCATCACCCAGGGAGAGAAAGCCGCACCCAACACACACACATTTATATATATATTTTTTAATTGGGGTTGTTTAACCTCCTTCGCAACATCTAAGGTCATGTGACGGAGGGGACCTATAGCTTTACGTGGGATCCAAACCACGGGTCGCTACATAATCTGGGCGCGGAGGATGGTCTCCCATCCAACTACTACCCAGACCAAATGTCGCTTAACTTCGCTTATCTCAGGGAAGTGGTGTTACGACATTGGCCACGCCACGACGTAGCCCATATATATATATATATATATATATAAAGTTCCTTATGGCCTCACTGGGGAGCAGTACATGTATGCATGCCAAATTTTTAGAATGTACTGGCACATTCAGCAAACCGATAAATTGCGTTCACTTTCATGGCATACACATGCAAGTGGATTAACTGAAAGTTATACACATACAGTATATGTATATACAGATATATATATATATATATATATATATATATATATATATATATATATAAGAAAACTGGATTTTATATATACAGGGTGGGCCGTAAGTTTCCATACATAGGAAAAATAAACATTTTTTATGGACAACCATTTTTATTTATATAATATGCTCTACATGGTTGCCATTGTTTTGAAAACACATTTCAATACGTGTTCCCCACTGTTGATGAACACGCATTAGCACAGTTGACGTTATGCTTGTAATGGCGTTGGTGATACGTTCCTTTAGAATTTAGATGACACTGGGCAACACGTATTTTATTGAATGATATCTGACACTTGATTCTAGGTAATTTGGGTGCGCTGAATACGAATTTCAACTCGGTTTGGCTCTATCAGGTCCTGATTCTTGTCGACAGCCTATGTGCCATTTTCCAGATTTTTCAAATTAGGACTAAAAAATTAAGTCATGTGTTAAATTTTTTTTTCAAGTTTCATGAATACAAGCAGTTCAAACTACAGTAAAATTACATTATAACGATAGAAATGACTTAAAATAAAAAAAAACAGATATGAAGCTTTCACTGTGGCAAAAATTTTCTTTTGTAAGACTTTCTAGCGTATTTGCTTGTTGATGGCAGGTCTCTTTTCAAGCACCAGCAGTAATCAGCCATCATGTGGGAATCCCAGCGGCCTTGGTACCGTTCCTCCATAATTTTGATATCTTGGTGGAATCTCTCCCTTGTTCGTCACTTACATCACCTAAATTACTTGGAAATTGGTCAAGATGGCTATTCAAAAAATGCATTTTTGCTCATATTGCAACCTAACTCTTTGTAGTCCCTTATAAGTTTTTTTACGATTTCTTCGTAGTTATCTGCCCTATAATTGCCTAAAAAGTTTTCTATCAAGTCCACGAATGAGAACCAGCCATTTTTTTCGCGTTCATTCATGACATTAGGAAAATTGCTGTCTTTAATCATTGTTCTTATTTGTGGACCGTCGAAAATTCCCGCCTTGATTTTTTCATAACTTAAACTTGGAAATTTTGAAGTTATGTATTTGAAACACTCGCCGTTCGTATCTAAAGCTTTTACATATTGTTTAATGAGGCCTAGTTTTATATGCAGAGGAGGAAATATGATTTTATCTCTGCTCACTAAAGGTGGATTAATTACGTTTTTTTCTCCGACAGTAAGTGATGTTCGTGCTGGCCAGATTTGTTTGAAATAATGTTCTTCCTTGGCTCTGCTGTCCCATAAGCAAAGGAAGCAGGGATATTTAGTATACCCTCCTTGTTGTCCTAGCAGAAAATTAACCATTTTTAAGTCAACACATATGATCCACTCGTGCTCCCTATATTTGATAAGATTTAAAACCTTTTCTATATGTTCATACTTTTCTTTTAATTTTGTTGAGTGCCCAATCGGTATCGAGCCGTATAGATTGCCATTATGCAACAACACACACTTAAGACTTCTTTTCGAACTGTCTAAAAACAAGCGCCAATCATTTGCATCGTAAGACTCAACCCCCATCTTCTTTAACAAACCAACTATGTCGCAGCAATATACTAAACTATCCTCTGTTCTAAAATATTTAACAAGTTCTTCTTCTCTTTTTCTGTAAAATGAAATGTATGTGTTTGAAGTAAGCAAGTTTTTCTCTTTAAGTCTTGAAGCTAAAATTTCCGCAGCCTTTTTTGGCAAATTTAGATCCTTACAAGATCATTCAACTCGGCCTGGTTAAACTTTTGCGGATCGTTTTGACTTTCAAATACGCTGGCGTCAAAATCGGTGTCTGACTCCTCAAAGTGCAAAACAATATTTTCAGGAACATCTTCAACTAATTCTTGAGTTGGCAGACCCTTAAATTTTGGAATGGGGACCTCATTTGAATGTAGCACAGGTCGTATCGCGGTGTCGAAATTTGGGTACTCGATACAATGTTTATTTTTCTTAGTGAAGCCCGAAGTCTTGACAAAGCAAAGGTAGCAATCGGTCTCGTGGTTAGTAGGCTCTCGCCACACCTGATATGGAAAAAAATTGTAAAGCGTTAACAAAAGCGACGAGAGACTTGTTTTTATGAATTTTATCAAACGTTATCACACCAAACATTTAACATTTCTATGTGTTTCAACCTTATGCAATATTTGAGATTCTTATAAACATTTTCTGTAAATTTTTGTTTATGTACCTAAGTTACAATTACATTTAGGTAAGTTACAGTATACTAGTGATTAAATTACGTAGTTTTATGAAATCATAAACTTACCAGCGGAACTCCAAAAGGTATTTTTGAATCCGAACCCTTCGTCCAATGTCGCAGTCTTTCAATGCATATAGTGCAGGCTTTATGTGGAGCCCACGATTTATTTGGTCCCCCAGTTTTATGCCAAAATAAGCTAAGTAAGCTCTTTTTACGAAGTCAGTTATATTTGCTCGTTGATGTGGAAGTGTAAAATTTCCACATATATAACAGAAGGAATCAGGGTTGTTTTTGCATTTGAACTTTCTAGTGCTTGATGACATATTGCTTGATTGTTCTGCCAATTTGTAAAGGTATTTAAAGCCCTTAATTCATATAAATTTAAGAAAATCTGAAATATAAACACAAAAATTAGTTTAAATAGGTACTTATTATGAAATAGGTACTTACAATCTATGAAATTAAACTAGAAACACGGATGAGTAGGTACAATATAAATTACGTCTAATTAAATCAACTATATTAAATCACGATGACAAAATTACTCACTAAATCATATGCCAATTCAAAATTATGTTAATGCCCAAACTTAATTAACTAACTCAACTGACTGACTGACTGACTGACTGATTGAATTGACTGATTAACTCTGGAAACGAGTCGCTTTTATATATTTTAGTTGTCCCTCTAGAATACTCTACAGAGAACAGGAACGCTCGAGAAAATTTTAGAATTCTATGATATTTTTAGCTTAATTTACTAATATTAAAATGGGTTAAAAATGACAAAATTAAAAATATTTTTAGGGTGTTACATATAAAAATATACATAATACAACAATACCATAACAATAGGTACAAATACCTAGATAAAAACCTAGTTGCATAATGTGTAACTGCAAAAAGACTTAGCGAGTATTGAGAAAAAAACCTTTTTATGAATACGACGAAAGAGGAGGGGTGTTGAGCAAAATCAGGACCTGATAGAGCAAAACCGAGTAAACATTCGTGCTCAGCGCACCCAAATTACCGAACTAACTGTCAAATCTAATTCAATAGACAAAAAGTTGAAATTTGTTCCCCAGTGTGATTTATGTCTCGTATCTTTTCCTGATACACCATGGCCTTCAAGTGCCCCCAAAGATAGAAATCAAGGGGGGTGAGATCTGGGGATCTGGGAGGCCACTCCACAGGACCACGCCGACCAATCCAAGCATCCGGAAACTGCTGATCCAAATACCGACGCACGTGAAGACCATAATTTAAATTTTCCTATGTATGGAAACTTACGGCCCACCCTGTACATATAAACTATGTATACACCTATGTACATACTATGTACATACCTATAAACTATATGCACACCTATGTACATACTATGTACATACCTATAAACTATATATACACCTATGTACATAGGTAAACGTTTGCCAGAGAAAAGCAAATTCAAAATAGAGGTGTTTAAAATATTATAATTGACACTTACGCGTAATCTACAAAATAATTTACGCTGTTCATGTAAAAAAACCTTCGACAGTTGGCAACGATGACGTAATCTTCGCCGTCTTGTCACCGCGATTCAATCCTTGAAAAGATTACTTAAAAGTGGTAAGAACTAAATTACTTCACTGTTCTGTTTCGGTTAATTATTCTATTTTAGTTAACTGACGGTGCGTGACTTTTCAAGGAATTTCTACTGCTTGAAACAACTGTATAGGGCACTAGGCTATGGTGACATTGGCTTACGATTTACTAGGCTGTAAATTTCATTCAGTCAAAAAAATTCTTTACGTTTACTGTTCCTTAACAAGGTCGGAATCTTTATCGATATTTCTATTCCGAATCAAAGTAAAATTTATCAAATCCCATTCAGATTCCAAATCTGACCAAGTGATTGGTTTTCAGACTCCGATTTTTGGCGTGTATATATATATATATATATATATAATATATATATATATATATATATATATATCGATGCCTTCATTGTTTAAGTGGAAGTATGAAGAGTTAAACATCTTTTTGAATAGAGCACCATTCCTATTATACTCCCATTTCAGGTCACGGGCAACTCGCAGTATTGCCAAACAAATAAGGGGCAAAGTACTAACGAGGCTTTCGTACGTGGTTCATCACCAGTGAAAGCAACAATGTATTCAACTGATTACATTTTTGTTAGTTTGTTTTGTAGACACCCCTAGTTATTATCAGTCAACCTTTCCTTTCAACCTTTCAACTGTTCGGCGCGATGAATCCTCATTTCACGAAGGTCAAACTTGTCGCCCCTTCTCTCGAGTTGGCCTGGTGAAATAGTGAGTTGGTTTCTTGTACTCTCGGCATCACATAGCGAGGTACGCTCGGCTCATCGGGGATTGTTCTAAGCCAGGTGTCTAGTCTTCTTTTGAAGATGTCCACTGTAACCCCACTCGTGTTCCTTAGGTCTTTGGGCAACTGATTAAACAGTTTTGGTCTTCTCACAACAAAACTATTTTCTTTCAGGGTTAAGGATGTTCCCTGTCTAGCCTTTAATTTGGGAACACGACACAGTCTTCCTTTTCTACTTTCTACTGTGGTTTGGGGAGTTACGGGGTTCAGAGTAAGATTAGGGACTAGTTTCTCGATTATTTTCCAAGTGTAAATAATGGTGTGTGTCTTCTCCTTTCCAGTGAATATAGGTTTAGTTCGCGTAACCTTTCCCAGTAGTTTAGTTCGTTGCACCCCTTGATCTTGGCTGTGAAGCTTCTCTGAATCCCTTCTAGTTGTCTAATGTCTTCTTTTTTATATGGGGATGTTAGGACCGAGCAGTATTCCAATTTAGGTGTGATCAGTGTTTTCAGTAGAGGAATCATTATATTCCTATCCCTTCGTTTAAAAGTTCTCAGTATCTGCCTAGTTACTCTCTCTTTACTGCTATCTTATTTTGTGTTTTAAATTTCGCATCATCAGTCATTACAACCCCCAAGTCTTTTGCTTTAGAATTTCTCTGAATTTCCTGTCCATTTGGGGTTTTTATATATATATATATATATATATATATATATATATATATATATATATATCACCCTCATAGTACCTGGAGAAATATGAATATTTTTTCAACACGAATCATTTTAAAAAATATCAAGAATAGTGTAGTTAAGTCACGTTTTTCTCCCTCATCCATTATTGCCCTCAATTATGGTATAGTTGAATCACTACACATTTCATAGCCATTCTCTTTCAACATAACAAAGGGAAAGACACGTGCCACATTGTAAGGTGAACGATATTTGGTATACACGTTCCCAAAACGGAACACTTTGAAGGATAACTAATAGGCAATTACTCGTAAAAGCTGCAAAAATAAACGATTCCCAGAATTTGCTCTTTCCTATTGATGAAAGTGAGAAAAGTTTAGATGCAGTTTCAAAACGTAAACATGCGAAACAAGTAAAAGCAAACATGCGTTCTCCGAATGCATCCGCCATCCACATCTATCGACATATCCACGTAATTCATCCATGCTTGAAATACGCATTTATAAGCATGACTCATCATTACCGAGAATATCGATAAAAGTGTATAGAAAAGCGCAAGATCATTTATCTATCATGATTTTATCAAATAAAGGGAACTAAATGCATTTCCTTTGATAAAGAAGGTGCCTTTTTCTGGTTAGTTACGTCACTTATTCTTCTAAATGCGGTCCTTATTACGTACGATATGAGCTTCTTAAACGAGTAGAAAAATAAAAAGAAAATGATACCCCTAAAAAACATTTCCTCAATTAATTTGAAGTACCGAAAACTGAAAAGACAGACGATGAACCACGAGAAACAAGATATAAAAAGATGGTTGAATGCGTCCTAATTTTTTTCTTTTAATTAATGCAAAGATTACAGACAGAAATTACATTTTATGTTCGTTCTAAAAACGAAATAAAATTTGAAAATTTTAAATGAATTCGCATAAAAATTAAAAGGACTGAGAGGAGACGGTGAAAAGCACGCAAAAAGAGAATAGCACGTACGAAGATAGAAGATCTATGGCGAGCCTTTCGTCTCGTCTATATATAAATAGACAAGCTCCCAATAAACCTTCTTCGCTTGCTCAGGGACACAGCTCGCAAAAGTTTCCCCTGTTTAATATAATGAAGTGTGAGAGAGAGAGAGAGCGAGAAGAGAGAGAGAGAGAGAGAGAGGAGAGAGCTCTGCCATACTCCCTCGAAGAAAACAGAGAAGAAAAACAGAACCATCAAAAAAGGCGTAAAAGAAGAGTAGAGAGCAAAGTCTCGTTGGCCATTGCCTGCATAATGTTTTAACTATTCGGTCCGTTTCGTGCTTGCTTAGGAGTTCGAGGATCGGACGCGGGACGGCGCCTTCTATGACGTGAGATGACTGCGGTACAACGCTTAATCACTCAAATGAATGATAATGTTATCAAAGGAGATATCTAAAACCGCTTTGTAAGTGTCTCTTAACTCAAAGATGAAGATAAAGTCAGATCGATTCTCTTCATTTAGGCAAATTTCACTCACTACATCGGAAAATCCATTTAATATATATATATATTTTTTTTTTAATTGGGGTTGTTTAACCTCCTTCGCAACATCTAAGGTCATATGACGGAGGGGACCTACAGCTTTACGCGGGATCCGAACCACGGGTCGCTACATAATCAGAGGACGGTCTCCCATCCAACTACTACCCAGACCCAATGTCGCTTAAATTTGTTGATCTCCGGGAAGCGGTGATACGACATCGGCTACGACGTAGCACACACACACACACACACACATATATATATATATATATATATATATATGAAGAAATAGGAAACATATTTCGTTACCATCGCTACACGACTCTCTCTCTCTCATCACTGACCCTGAACACTTTATATAGTCGTTAGAAATAAATTTATTTTTAACACTTTATATAGGGTAGCTCATTGTTTCAGCGTTTCACCGACTGTCACGCGCTGTTATTTACTTCGTGGAAAACGCGTGAATGTGGAAACTAATTTCATCATTATATGAATTGTTGGTATGACGTCAGAAATATAGTTTTATGTACATATCTGAAGGTTTCAGGTCGCAAGTTTATCGTTCAAAGAAAATATCTCTATCTAGAAACTAGTTTACTAGGGTAAATTTAAATTTAGAATTACATCTGACACACACACACACACACATTTTATATATATATATATCCCACCTGGCTATGTACGGTGGAGAGCGCAAGAAAGTAACTCGCTCCGCCACCAGGCCAGACCTAGAGGCGGGGCCACCAGCTTGACCTCCGTGTGAAGAGAGACCAACACACGAAACAACATAAGGTTCATAAGGTATATATATATATATATATATATATATAGTGTACATATATTAGAGCAGTAGTTCCCAACCAAAACGTTTTTTGGCTCAAGGTACCCCAATGCCATCTGTTCTTGTTTCGTGCCACCCAGGGAAATTTTCGTTTCTCACTGTTCAACATCCCCCCCCCCTCCCTTTCCTCCTCTCCGCCTCCCAACATCACGTAACTTTAAAATGATCCTATACAGTTTCTGTTCGGCCTTACATCTGATCAGCTTGACATTCTATCAACAAGTTATTAGTAGGATAGATTAAGTTAGGTTGGGTTACGCTAGGTTAGATTAGGTTAAGCTAGGTTAGGTTAAGTTAATTTTTAGAGTGTCGATGTTTTGCTCTCGTCGGTCGCCGAAATAGGTATAGGTCCTTTCTGTTTCGACATAATAAAGTTTTTTTTCATTTAAAATTTCCATATTTTTTAAATAAATTGAATTTTCAATTACTTATTTTTGCCATTTATATAAAATTTCGCGGTGTCCCGTTTCGAAACACTGATATATATATATATATATATATATATAGAGAGAGAGAGAGAGAGAGAGAGAGAGAGAAATATTTCATCATGGAAAAACTGTGCATAACATGGTGAGACCTCTCTATAACCAATAGCAATGTATAGGTCATTCCTCCGTACAATGACTGCATGGTTACAAGAGATGGTGTGGAACCGCGTGTGTACGCCTCAATCCTCCACTTTTTCCTGCCAAAAGTATTTAATAGAATCTAAAATAACAAACTAAATTGGTAAATTGGTAAATAAATAAATAAACTGAAATTATCTTACAATAAAACCTCGAAATGAATACAGTTTAACAATGTATATGACTATTTAACGCGTTATAAATTGTCGCATAAATCAATAAATACTAACAGAGAGCTCAGCTGATCCGCGTAGTTGGTACGACTGGCCAGCCCGTGTGACGTCATCATCTGCATCGATGACGTCACGGATTCTATTACAGAGTTACATTTCATTATCTCCTTTGTTTTACGATGCCCATAGGTACAAGGTTAAAGGCTGGCGTTGTTATAAGAGTTGGAGGGGTATATCCAATGTCATTAAAGGCGAGTATACGTAGTTGTTTAGGTTTTTTAAAAAAAAGGCCAAATTTCGCACTAAGATTTCATTTTGGCATAAATGAAGTCAATGAGCCCAGAATTGAAGATCCATATAGAAAATATTTATCATTTAGTTGTACAGATACAAGCATTAGATGATGATGATGATGATGATGATGACGATGACGATGACCTATAAACTTAAAAGTTGTCGTTAAGTAGGTCATGACCCCTAAATATGTTACTCATCATAAATTAGAATTAATGAAGAAAATACCGCTCCCCCAATGCTAATGAACGTCGAACACATGTTTTGATTTCAAAATTCAAACTAGTACTAGTTCTAGTTCGATTCTCTATTTTAACCCCCTCATAACATAGGGTGTCTCAAAAATGCATAGGGACTTTTAAGACACCCCTCTATATATATATATAATATGAGGCGCTCTGTGCGACAATGACGAGATAAAGACGAGCCCGCCATATGAAGACCTTGTATTATGATAGACAATGGATAGACCTTTCTGGTACCATAAAAAACGAAATTTTGGTACTATGGCGGGCTCATCACTGTCGCACGGAGCGCCTCATATATCGGGTGGCCCAAAGTAAAGTAGCCCCACTGAGTTTTGTTAAAAGAAGTAATAGGGCTCCTTTACCTCGGGCCACCCTGTGTGTGTGTGTGTGTGTGTGTGTGGCGGCTTTTCAGAGGAGGCATGGGAGGCCGGGCCTCCTCTGTTTTTTATCACTATAAATTATGAAAGAGGATTTTATTGATAGTATTAATTCTATACGATCGTGACATGCAGAAAGTAGGGCATCTAACACTTTGTAATCTATTCTATTTATATAGCATCTATTATACACAATTTTGGGCCTCCCTACTCTCCCTGACCACCAGCCGCCACTGATATATATATATATATATATATATATATATATATCCCTGACGAGTTGTACTTCTTAATACACGAAAGAACTTGGAATCATTTTTCCTTTTCCTTGTGGATTTTGCATCATTCATTCATTTCACGTGTTTCACTGTGAAATTCATCCCATATATATATAATATATTATATATATATATATATATATAATATATATATATATATCGTAAATGGGGTTAACTGGGAACTGGGCCCTACTAAGTTTAAGGTAAATTTCGTTATATAATTTTTCCATAAATTCTAGGTATGGAATGTATGAAAAAAAATAATAACGAAATTTATCTTAAACTTAGTAGGGCCCAGTTACCCCACCCCATCTTACGGTATATATATTATATATAATATATTATATATATATATATATATATGTTTTCCGCCGAGATATGCCCTTTAAATAGAGGCGAATCGGTTCTTCCCGAACTTAAAATATATATATATATATATATATATATATATATTATATATATATATATATATATATATATGGGAGAATGTCACAGTGAAACACGTGCATCATTCATTCATTTCACGTGTATGCACGTGTTTCACTGAAATTCATCCTATATATTATTATATATATATATATATATATAATTATTGGTTTTGTTTAACCTCCTTCGCAACAATACTGTACAATACCGTCATATGATGGAGGGGACCTACAGCTTTACATGGAATCACATGAAATGAACGAATGACGCCAACCTACAAGGAAAAAGGAAAAATGATTCCGAGTTCTTTCGTGTATTCAGAAGTACACCTCATCAGGGAATGACGAGGCGTACTTCTGAATACACGAAAGGCCTTGGAATAATTTTGGACCTAGTATGTTTTATGGACTGCTCTCGATTTTCCTACGAAATTGCAAACAAGGGCAGTCGATGACCCTGATTTTGTTTCTGCAATCGGTTTTCTTCAGAAACCTAACCTAACCTAATCGAGTTTCTTATACTGTTGTTTTTTGCAAGATATCGCACTAATTCTTGTCATTTTCTGTGAATTTGTATGGCGTAAGCGCCACACCAGCTCGGACTTATTCAAAAAGATGTTGGAGTGTATTGCGTCGTTTCAGTAAATAAATTTATTCAATATCCAATAACAGTTTTCTTTATCATTTCTCAAGAAAACCGATTGCAGAAACAAAATCAGGGTCATCGACTGCCCTTGTTTGCAATTTCGTAGGAAAATCGAGAGCAGTCCATGAAACATACTAGTCCCATGATTTTTCCTTTTCCTTGTGGGTTTGCATTATTATATATATATATATATATATATATAATATCTTATGAGAGTTTGAACGACGGTTCAGGATCGATCTGCGGTCGACCCCTCTGCAGCATCCCGACACATTTGGTGGAGAATCTTTGGCTTTCCGATCTCCTGCCCACGTAGCCAGCCACGCATAGCTAGTAAGGGACTTTGCACAGGAACCTGTCCAGCTGGTTCTTGAAATTATTGAGGTTGGTGTGCTGAAGGTTCCGCAGTTCTTTGAACAGGGCATTAAAATGTTTTGGGCCCCGTATTCTGAGGGTATTTTCCATCCTCGTTTTCATGGACCCCCTTCTCCGCGCGCGCGGACAATTTGCTGCGAACAACTTTTCAGCCGCACAATTTGCCGTCGGAAATAATTTCACTGGAAACTATACTGCCGGACAAATTTCCGCCAGACATTGTGCCTCCGTGAAAACATAACCGGCGTAAAATTGTCACTTGGAAATAAAACTAGCAGAAATTTTTCCAGCGGCAAATTGTTCTAGAACCCCCTTTCCCACCGCAGCTGGGTGGGAAAGGGGGTTCCCTTTCAGTGGGTTTCTATTACGTTTCCAAGGTTAGGGACAAAACCCTCGAGTATGTTCCATATGTATATTATTGTGTACCCCTCGCGTCTTCTTTCTAGAGAGTAGAGTTTCAGGGATTGTAGTCGAGACCAGCAGTCTTCATCTTTCGTTTCCTCTATCTTACATGTAAAAGTCCTTTGTATCGCTTCTGTGTTTGAATGTCTCGTTTTCTGTGTGGGCTTGTGAGTACTGAGCAATACTAAATTACTGGTAGGACTAGACTCTTCCATAAATTCAGCATGATGTTTGCTTTTCTGTTGTGAAAGTTCCTCCAGATGATTCCCATTATTTTTCTAGCTGTTGTAATTTTAATGTTATAGTGCTCTCTGAATTCTGCATGCGATAACGTTATTATTTCAAGATCCCTGACTTGTGGAGTTGTGGATTTGGTATTATTTGTTTGGTTTGCGGAGTTTTATACCTTTTAGTCTGTAGGACCTTGTTATTACCATATCTTACAAGTTGGAATTTTTCTTCACTGAACTTCATATTGTTGTCTTCTGCCCACTTGAATAATGTTTCAATGTCATTTTGTAATTTTTCTATCACCTTCGTTCAATATTTCTTTGTATATCTTTGTGTCATCTGCGAAACATGATACAATACTGTCATTAATATCCGCATCAATGTCTGCAATCATTATTATGAACAGCAAGGGAGCTAAAACTGTACCTTGTGGGCCAGAGCTCATAACTTCTGAGACTTCAGATTTAACTCCATTTACTATTATCAATCTTTGTGTACTTTGAGTCAGAAAATTAAATATCCATCTTCCCAGCTTTCCAGTAATCCATATATTCTTGAGTTTGTATACTATAATTCCATGGTCACATTTATCGAAGACTTTACCAAAGTCAGTATATATTACATCTATGCTTTGTCCTTGACACAATGTTTCCAATATTTTCTCCTTGTGGTCTAATAGATGTGATAGGTTTGATCTTCCAGTGCTGAAAGGTTGGTCTGGATTCTATAAATTCTTTTCTTGTAGGTAGTAAGTAGTTTTGCCTCTAATTATACGTTCAAAACAAATTATAAAGTGGGAGGTGAGATAATTTTTAGGCATTGCTCTGTTACTTCCTTTAAATAAGGGGGCAATGTTCGCGTTCTTTAATGGAAGTGGAATTTGTCCCGTGTCCGGTGATTTTCTCCACAGTAATTATAGCGGCTTGGTAATACTCTCTTTACATTTCTTCAGAAACGTGGCATTCCGTGTGTCTGGCTCTGGTGCCAAATTTTCTCACATTTGTGATGGGCCTTAATTACATCTCCTTCCGAGAACTCTAAGTCTATTGATAGGTTCGTGACCGAACTTGTTCTTGGCTGATTTGTATCAATGTCAAAATATTCATCTGGATTTTCTACTTTCTTCTCGGACTTAGGGGTGCCAAACACAGTTAAATATTGTTCCTTAAGCATTTTGCTAAATTTTTCCTGGGTCACTCGTGTATTCTGTCGCCCCATCTATCAACTAACCAATACTCGCTTTACACCGCACTTTTCGCAAACGTGTAGAAGAAGTATCTTCGGTAATTTTGTGTTTTCTGCAACCCTGTTTCCCCTCGATTGTCTTATATTTTAGGTCCACTTCTATTTCGCGGAGTTTTTTTTCTAGTTTGAGTCTCCTCAAAAATAGAGTCCTGATTTTTCTCTCGAGCTTTTGCTATGTTTTCTTTTTTCTCTCTTCGGAACATGTTCCAGCAATATACGAGGTTTAGTTTCATTTTCTGTTATACACATATTTCTTCTGGCTTCTCGTGAGTTAGCAATTCCCAATTTACTTTCTTTAGAGCTTTTATTTACACTTTCCCAATCTACTTTCTTTGAATTTATATTTAAACCTTCAAATATTCCTTCTTACTCTCTGAGATGCGTTTTTGGACCTCTGGTTGCTAACGTTAATTGCATATCGATTAGGTTAGGGTTGGAGAAATTTATGTGCGTTACCGTTCCACTTATTATTTTCTCATTGTTATTTGTCAAAATTAATCCGAAACGTTCTCTTTTTTAGCAGCTTCTCGGATTTCCTGGGTAAGTGTCTGATGTTCCATAATATCTCATACCATTATTGCCTGGATTCTACCATCTTTTGTAATGTTACCATGAAACTTCTCAACATATATACCATATTTTACGCCTCATAAGACGCTACAAGTGGTAAGACGCACCCTATATTTAGCAAAGAATATTTAGGAAAAAAAATATTTCGAAGATTTATCAGCTGACAAAAAAATATATTCCCATAACTTTATTAAAAGAACATTAAACAAAACAATAACATATGAGCCTTGAATGAAGTGAGTTTTGGAGACGTTTTTCAGAAAAAAGTAGCGTCTTATGAGACGTAAAATACGGTAACTTCGTCATTTTTCTTCCATGTCATCAATGGAAATTTAAAATCCCCACAAATTAAAATAGTTAGTGCTGGAGTTTCAAGTAATTTTAATATGTTTTCTATTTCACTTATAACGAATTGGAATTCCCTTTTTGTGGTGTTTGGTGATCTATAGATGTTCATAATGGTTAGGTTCAGTTGTTTTACTTCTAAAATAATAATTTCGACTGTGTTGTTTGATTTGCTTACCTTCACCTCATATGTGTATGTGTTTTTCATGTACATACAACACCCTCCTCTTCGTCTAGCAACTCTGCCTGCTGTTGTATATGTTGTAGTCCAATATTATTATTTCAGTATCCTCGATGTAGTTTTCACAGCCTTTTTCGCATTTATGCGTGTTTCCGTTAGGCTGGTTTCTAGAGTTAAATTTTTTCAAGTATTGTAACTTGCAGTCTGATATACAGGCGTTGTATATTTGTGTCTAAAAAATTTATAGGGTTTCTAATCTTCGTGCTACTGCTACTGGTCGATGTTGTCGGTTCCTGTTTGGTGTTATTGGTTGGGCCGCAGCATTTGGGAGTAGTGGGGCTGCGGCCCTTGATACTATTGTGAATGTTGTATTAATGGTGGGTGGTGTTGACTAGGAGGGTGGTGTATGTAATACTGGGGGTGCATATATCTGCGAAGTCCTCTCTTTTCTCATTGGAAGGGACTGTTGCGCTTTTATCATTCTCATTTACTCTAAAATATGTACTTCATTGCTACTGTTATTATGATACTTCTATTTAGGATGTGAGCTGTTCTTTCTCGTTCTCTTCTTTGAGTACTCTTAATGTGAAAATGCAGGCACTCCATATTTAGGCATTTTTTCTCTCTGACTCTCTGCACAGAGAAGGGCGGAAATAGTAGCAGTTTGTTCGTACCTGCAACTTCCATTCCTCATGATGTAGAAACATTTTTAACGGTAATTATATATGCAGTTTGAGCCATATTTGCACGAACCTGTTTTGTAATATTCGCGTATGGTTCGTCGTTTAGATTCCTTACGAGTCCTCTGGGATTCAATTTCTTTCCTCCGTTCTACCACCACATCTTCCCCGTCTCTGTCTTGTGCAGGGGGTATTTCTCCATATAAGGTTACTTCTGCACGTCCCTGTAATGCGTTTCCCTCGGTGTCCTGAATCCCACTTTCGTTTGTGTCGGCGTTTCCTGACGTTTGCTGGTTTTCTGTTGGTGAACCTGTCGCAATTGATTCTTCAATTTCAACATTCTCCATTCCCGTTTGTACTACTTTCCTCTTGTTTACCACGCGCTTGACGCACACGAAGCCATAAAAACCTATGATTTTGTTGTTTATTCATTATTTTACTATCCATTTTATGCATTCGTAGTGTTTAACTGTATTGAACAGAGTGCATTTTAAGCCCGAGGTTTGGTCTACTTCATTTTTGCAATCGTAGAACTGGTACGCGGCGCATTCCATTAAGCATAATCCAACTCTATTCACCTTTCTGGATTTAGTCTCTCTCTCTCTCTCTCTCTCTCTCTCTATATTATATATAATATATATATATATATATATATATAATTCCTTTTAATTTGAATACTGGAATGAAATAATGTTTTTAAATTGAAAAATTATCCAAAAATTTCCATTTGAAATTAAAATGAATTCCACCTTTTCGCAAATAAATATACATCTCATTAAATTACACAAAGGAAAATATGCAAATTGGCATATAAATATTGAGAAATATACATATAAATATACGTATAATTTTCACAAGGAGATTTACGTTAAAAAAATGTTCCTTGTATAATATATATATATATATATATAATCGATGCATTCACAGTTTAAGTGGAATTATGAAGTGTTAAACAAGAGCCCTTTTTGATGCAACGTTACTCGAAATGAGATAAACGCAAAAAGTATAGCTTATTTATACAAAAAAAAAAAAAAAAAAAAAAAAAAATTTAAAAATTTATTTCTCCTTCAAAAATGACAAAACAGACAAGTATTTTCACAGTGAAAACAACCAAACACAATCCTGATTAAAAATTTACTAACCAATGCAAAAATGGTTTATTCAACCAAGTTTAAAAAAAAAAAATAGATGGTGCAGTTATACCAATGGTTGGATTACCCATTCGGATTGGTGGGCAAATAGTTAACCATGTATTTTGGTTGTCGTAACCAAAATATTTCTTTATGCTTGTGGATTCCTTTCCTTCCAGAAATGAGACGTTCGAACCACCAAAACTCGCAAAATGCTTCAATGAAAACTCCACCATTGGAGATACGCAAAAAATTAAAACAATTTCTCTATTTTTTTTTTAAATATCTGCCTTTACACTTATTCTCTCTTTTATTCTCACTATT